>CAXIVM010001665.1:0-15000 GCA_964035705.1 Porites rus | reverse complement strand
GTTGAATGGGATTGCCGGTGGATTGGACGTCAATGGTGATGGTGGTAGTGGCGTGTTGAGCTTTCCAGCGATTGCATAGGCTGATGACTGCGTCGACGAGACGTTGTTGGGGTACACTGTTGAAGAAGCCGACGAGGTCATCATTGATCGGTGTGAGGTGAATGTCGTCAGGTGTTGTTTGGAAGTGGTTGTGAAGTTGTTGCCATAGGTTGGGGATGGAAAGTTGACCTGGATGTTGAGGCAGAAGATGAAGAAGCATAATGTCCAAGGCCTTGGAGGTGGCCCGCAACAATGTGCCCGCTATAGATTTGAAGTAACTGATGACTGTTCTTCCTTTTCGCCATGACTTCTTTTGTTTGAGGAAGACTACTCCGTGTGGTGTGTGGAATTGTTTGCGGAAACCCCATGGGTAAGCTCGTCGTATGTTGGCGGGGAAAGATTGAGTGAGCAGTTGGGGGAGTTGTTGGGCCGTGAGATCTGGTAGTGGTAGAAAAAGTTGTGGTTGTGTTCCAAGTGGTGAGACATCCGTGGAAATAGTGTTGTGGGCAGAAAAGCCGTAGATTTTGTAGTTCGTGATCGGCGTGATGTAACACCAGCTTGTCTGTGAGGAACTGCTGCAGTTGTGTGACATTGCGTGATGTGAATCGTGGTGTGTGTAGGATGTGGTCAATGTGTTGTTTCCATTGTTGGTGTAGGAAAGGTAGGCTGTGTTGGTGAAGGGCGGTAGGTAAACCATGGTGTCTGTAGCCATTGAGTAAGTTGTTGTGGAAGTGTTGAAAATATTGTGTCTTCGTGGGAAAGAAAGTGCTGTTCATGTTGGCTCGTAAAAAGATTTGAAGATGGCTGGGTAGCTGCAGGTCCTCGAGTGTGAGCACATAGTGGCCATCGTAGAGCGGTGGTGTGTGGTTGGGTCGAAGTAGGGAGTGCATGTGGTGGCAGCTGCATGGCATGTCGGCCGCTGAGGGTTGTGCTGAGAAGAGTTCCTCCCACCGTTTGTGATTGTACAGCCTTGATCGTAATGTCTTGTGCGCTGCTTCGCGTAGTTTTGTGGTGGGTGGATGGAAAGGTATGACGTGATGCGTGTGGTGTTGAATCAATGTGCGAAGCCATTTTTCAGTGGAGGAAGAGAAAGTACTGTGGGAGAGGAAAGGGATGGTGAAGGGCTTGTTGGCTTTTGGTGGAGTGAGGTTGCGGAAGCTGAGTGCTGAATGTATAAGGTTGAAGGACTCGTGATCGATCGGGTTCTTCTAAGCTGGCGGCCATGCGACGGAAGGCATAGATCTCGAGATCGGTATATTTGCCGCTGCGGATGGCTGTTGAAGTTTCAAAAGATGAATGTGTATGTTTGCTGAGTTCACGTAGAACTGTCAGTGCATGTAAGCGTTGACTTGTGTGGAGGTGGGGCTGCTTGATAGTGTTTTGTCGTCGTCGAAGCCGTTGGAAAAGACGTTTGTGAGTGGACACGCGTGTGAAAGTGGTGCGATGTTTTGCCAATTGCCAGCCGGAGGCCTTGAGTTTTAAATGTCGTTGAATGTATGGCCAGTTGAGGGTAGGTTGCCATTCTTGTATCCGCAAGTGCTCATAGGTCCAAGCTTGATCGTAGGTGTCGTGGTGGGAAAGGTAGATGGTACTGTAGTGATGGAGGTTGTTCTTGGAATGCCAGTAGCGTAAGGATAGCTCAGCCGAAATTGGATGGTTGTTGCGTAATTGTTTGAGTTTGGCATGGCGGTTGTATTCTCGCTTCGGTATGGTGATGCTGGTGGAGCCGATATAAGTGTGCCCATGCTGGTGGTATTGGTGTGTGGTATGGTGCTGGTTGAAGAAGAGTTTTGCATAAACTGCATTTGGATGTGTGAACATTTGGTAATGGTAGGTGTGTGGGGTGACATGTAGCTGGTTGAAACGTGAGCGCCATTGTATGGAGTGGTGTGTTTGAGATGGAAAAGCAAAAAGGCATGTAAGGTGAATAAGACTGACGGAGAAAATCGCGTGGGTCTTGTCAATGTAGGGTGTGAAGTGGACAAAGTGTGAAAGTGCTGTGTGAAGTGTGGTCAAGGATTGTAGTGTGAGATGTGTTGGTTGATGCAGCGCTTGTTGTGCGAGTCAGGCTGCTAAGGCCGAGCCCGCGGCCACCAGCTGCTGTAGTGAACGTGGTGGGAGCTTAAGTACCCGGGTGAGCGGGATGCCGTAACGGGTGGCGGCCTCTTGGAGCTGTTCTTTTGTGATGCGTTCGTCGCGAAGAATTTGCTGGATGTTGGTGACTTGTGTCTGAGTGGCTGGTGGTAGTGTCTTGAGCCATTTCTGGATGCCTGCTGCTGCGTAGTTGGCTGGTGAGTTGTCGTGTAGCGTTTGAGTAGTGGGGTTGAGAATGGTATTGGTTGTGAGTGCGGCTGGGGCTGTAAGTGGGAGATGTGGTTGGGGTTGGGAGGCTGATGATGGGGCTGGGTGTGTTCCTGGTTTTGTTGGTGTAAGCGCAATGCCGTGAGTCTTCAATTTGTCGCGAGCGCGCTGGAGTTCGCTCTCTTGCTGTTGTAGGCGATCTGTCTGTAGCTGAAGTTTTCGGAGTGCTGTACCTTCGCCTGCGGGTGGTGTGAGGCCTCGTAGGAAGTCAATGATGCGGGAGATGAGTGGTTGCATAAATTGCTTGGCTTCTGTCGTTTTGTTTGGGATGGATTGGTCAGCTTGTTGGTGCAAGTATTCGGCAATGCTGTCAATGTCCAAGTTGTGGGCTCGATCTTGGGCAACAATTGTGAGGTGAACACTGCTTCTGCAATGGATCTGGTGGTGACGATGCCGGTGTAGCGTCCTTGGGATAAGGTACGAAGGCTGTGGTCCTGGAGGCCAAAGCGACTGAGCTGCCAAGGAAAGATGTCCAGGACTGGCTGCCCTGCCAGATTGTATTTTCTGGACAATTGCGTCGGCTGGATCGTCTGGAATAATGTTTGACCATGTACTGTATTGGTGTCAAGGTGTGTGTCGCTGGGGGTCCATGTGTCTGGTAGGGAGGGGATATTGGGGGGTACAACGCCAAGCTGTGGAGGCGTTGGGTGGTGGGATGCCGGGGGTGGGGGTAAGGGTTCGGGAGGGAATGCTGCAGGAGGAGCTGTGGAAGCTGTGGAATGGTCGGTCGTGGTGTTTGCATGAGGTTGGTGATAGGGATGGTAGTGATGACGTATTGCATTCGTAAGGGGTCCATAGCCAGCACTGGGTGTCGTGGTACCGTAGTATTGTTGCCACCATTGTTGATGCGCATCCATGATGGGGAACAAGGTAGTTCCGCAAAAAGAGCGTTGAACACGAGGAGTAGTCGAACTGTTTTGAACCACAATGGCTGGAGTGTTCGAATGAAGGCCAATCTCGAAAATTGGGCAACGCTCCAAAATAGTACTGATACCAGAAAACAAATATCATGGAATTCATGGAAAATCATGGAACATGGAAAATCAAGACTGGATATGTTTTGCAATAGCTGGCGGGATCGGCAAGCTAAATACACTGAGTCAAAAACCATGTACATTGAGTCAAGGACCAGAAATCAGGTCTAATGCCCTCTCACGGTGGAGCTCCAGCATCATCCCACCAAGGTCCAGGAGGGCCAATGCCCGCTTCCGGATGGTTCGGCCGAATGTTGGTCGGAGTCGGCATGTAGTAGATGGTGGGTGTGCTGTTTGATGTTGAAGAGGGTGGTGCTGAGATCGGTCCGAGGGCTGTCAGTGTGGCGTGTCCCTGTATCGGGATGCGAATGTTGTAGATTTGGGTGGGGTCGCATTGCTGTGGGATTGTGTGCGGTGGTGGGTTGGTTGGGAAGAGATTCACTGGTCGTGGGGGTGAAATGCAGCTGTTGGCTGAGCGCATGCAGGTGTAAGTTGGCCTGGGTGCTAGCGCTGTGTGTGGGAAGTCAGGTGTCGTTGCGGTCGGAGGAGTGAGTGGCTGTGAATGGTCTCGCGATGTGATGTTGGTGGTGACAGGAGGCGGCGTGGTGCAAGGTTGTGTCATGGCTTGTGGGGGTGTGTATGGGTGAATCAGTTCACTTTGGAGAATGCTTGTGGTTGGGTCATCTGTCGGGTCGGATGTGTCTGGGGACTTGCCCTTGCCCTTGACCAGTGCCCTGATCCTCAAGATGCGGTCCAACAACAGGGGAGGGAGATGTGGGTAAGTCGTCTCGTCGAAGTACATTGTCTGTTGCAATGAATGTAGCTGCTCTCTGGTATGATAGATGGTGGTGCGGCAGCTGTGTTGTGAGGTGTACACTCCGTAGATGTGTGCCGCTGGGTGTCCTAGGTCCAGCTCCAGAATGCCGCTTCCATCGTGGCTGCACGAGAATGTCGAGGTAATACCAACAGTTGAAATCAAAAAGGCTGAGGGATAAGATGAAAGTAATCAACATGTCATGTAAATATAACGTGGACAAATTGAAAGCCGGTGGTGTGGTGTGAAAGAACAGAGCATCCAAATGTTGAAGTCCAGAAATACTACATCAATAAAACGAGAATAACTGCATCAATAAAACGAGAAATGCTGCATCAATAACGCGAGTAGACGGCCGTGGTGAAACAGTGAGAGATCGCAAAGACGGAGGTGGTGAGTGTGCGTTTTTTGAATTCTGCTCCAAGGTGGAGGGTGAAACTCGCCGGGTGAAACGTCCGAGTGCTATTGGTCGGAGTCGAGCTGGGTGATGCGATATGCCCTGTTGTGATAAGTGTCATTGAAAGTGATTGTTGGTTTGTGGGTGTGAAATGTTGTGCGGATGTAATGATGTGGTGCCATTGATTGTAGTGAATAAATAGAAAATACAGAAATAAATATGCTGAATTGATAGCTGAATCATTCAGTCGCAGGTGGCTCTCATGGCGCTGGGTCTTGATCAGCTTGGCGAGGAAGTAGATGTTGCGAGGGTGGGTGTGGTGGCTGCTTAGGTCGTGTGGGGAATAGCGGTGGTGGCGGATGTGATGGTTTGGTGGATGGTGATGTCTTGGAAAATGTTCGTGGTGGTGCCGGTATCGGTGGTGTTTTCGGTGGTGGTGGTGGTGGTGGTTGTGTAGGGTGTGGTGGTGGTGGAAGTGGTGAGGTTGAAAGAGGAGGGTTGTGAGAGGTTGTGGTGACAGGTGGTGCTGCTGAAATGTTTGATGCGGTTTTGTCTGAGGGCGAGTGCTGTAGAGCGAAGACGCTGTCGCTAGTGTCCTCTGTAGGTGTGAGAGGTGGCGGTGCTGTGTGTGGTGAATCTGGTCGTGTCATTGGGGAGGCTCGTGAAGAGTGTCTGGAAGTATGGTGTTCGGTCTGGTGGCTGGGTGAGGGGGTTCTAGTCGGTGTTGGTGATGGTTGAGGTCTTGTCCTGCGAGAGGAGCGGTGGTGTGTGGATCGTGTCAATCGCTCTCGACAGCTTTTTCGAGAGTGGGAAGTGCGAGAGCGTCGTGTGCGAGATCGTCTGGAACGAGTATTGGAGCGTTGTGATTGCTTTGGTTGTTTGTGATGTTGTTTGGTATGCTTGGAATAATGCTTGCGCTGGTGTGGAGAATGTGTGCGGTGAGACTGAGGGCTGGTGTGTCTGTTAATGCCAGGTGAGGATGTGCGGTCACGGTGGCGTCGTGTGGCGGTGGCTTGTCGCTTGTTGCGCGTGTGTCGTGAGTGAGATCTGGAGCGTTGGGTATGGTGATGGGCGTGTTTGGCGGTGTGTGAGTGTGATGCTGCTGAGGGAGTGCGCGGCTGCCATACTAGGAGTGGCTGCTCTGCCCTAAGTCACCCAAATTAGTAATTTTACTAACCATAAAATTTACGTAAATTTTTGGTTTTACTAAGGAAAATTACGTAAAAATTTACGTAAATTTAAATAGTAAATCCAATTTAGGTTATGAGTAAATCCAATTTAGGTTATTAGTAAATCCAATTTAGGTTATTAGTAAATTTTTTAGGTTATGAGTAAATTTTTGCGAGCATGATTTTGAAGCAGAAAATGTCTCTATTTATGTGAGTTGGCTTTCTCCAAAGAGGCAGGTTTTCTACAGGACAACATGTACTTGAGGATATTTGCGCTATGGATTTTTGTTTTTGTTGACTGAGCATGCCAGGAGGTGTGGACTTTGCCTTTACTTGAAGGGATTGCATTTACTTGAGCATGTGTACCCTTCTTGACTTGAACAAAACATTTTTACTTGAGGGTGTCTACTTGAGGGAGTAAATTTACTTGAGGATATGTACTTTTCTTCACTTTAGGAAGAAGAGCATTCTCTGATTCTCTGATGGTTTTTGCCAGTGTGAGGGTGCATGTTTTATGTGAGAGATCTTTTGGCTCTGTGAGAAGAAGAAAAAGAAGAAGAACAAGAGACACCTCAGCAAGAAGGAAACAAGCAGTGAAAGCGCAAAGCTGACAAGATTCTTGGACTGAACTTTAAACAAGTTTGCTTGTTGAAAATTAATTGTTCAAGTTTGTATTAACTGCAGCAAATGAACAAGAGTTATGTCAACGCTGGCTTGAAACCATTGTCAGGAGGCGTGACCGCATCAATGCCACGATGGACTTGATGAGGACGCTGCAAGATGACAGCAGTTCATCTCTGGAATCCTTGGAGTGAAAAAGACACAAGCAGCCTTTGGGGTAGAGTTGAGGGCACGCATTGTGACATGATGTTGAGAAGCTGTTACATGAAGAAGATCTGACTTTACTTGAGAAGCTTTTACATGAGGGTGTGACTTTACCTGTTGAGCTTTTACTTAAGGATGTGGTTTCACTTGAGCATGGCACACTTTACTTGAGCATGGCAGACTTTACTTGAGCATGGCACACTTTACTTGAGCATGGCAGACATTACTTGAGGATGGTTTTACTTGAGTGTATTTTACTTCAGTGGTTGAGACTTTGTGTAAGTATACTTTACATGAGGACGCCATTCAACTTGGAATTGTGTGCTTAGTCTTGTTTAGTTTTGTTGTGAGTTGAAGTGTATTTGATATGTATTTATGAAATTTAGTTCAAAAAACTAGAAATTTAAGAGAAAATATTGATGAATTCTTGATGAACTTTTGATGCACTTTTGATGCACTTCTGATGTACTTTTGATGTACTTTTCAAAAGTGTATACACTTTTGATCAAAAGTGTATACACTTTTGTTAAAAGTGTATACACTTTTGAAAAGTACATCAGAAGTGCATCAAAAGTGCATCAAAAATTCATACAATTTTTTGACAGATTTTATGAAAAGCTATGATATTCTGCATCATATTGTCAGCAAAAAGATATCTAGCATTCTTGTGGGTTTATCCTTTACCTGAGAATGTAATGCTTTTGCACAAAGAGTTGATCAGCATTGTATGTTGTTCAATTTGAAGTTGGTTTATCCTTTACCTGAGAATGTAAAGCTTTTGCACAAAGAGTTGATCAGCATTGTATGTTGTTCAAATTGAAGTTGGTTTATCCTTTACCTGAGAAGGTAATGCTTTTGCACAAAGAGTTGATCAGCATTGTATGTTGTTCAAATTGAAGTTGTTGAGAGTTTACTGCACAGCTGGCTTATTGGTTGTTGTTTACTTTTGCAGCTAGATTGATCTCAAAGAGCTTTGAAAGGTTTGAAAGATAGGCGCAGTAGCTTGTTGGCATTGGCATGGCAGAGGAAGAGATCCCCATGGGCCAAGTCACTCCTGAGGAGAAGGACGATGGTGTAGTTGAAGAGCACAGTAAACCTGTGAAGCAAAGGCCAGCTTCCAAAGCAAAGACCCCAAAATCCAAGAGCCCAGAAGCAAAGAGCCCTAAAGGGAAGAAGCCCAAAGCAAAAGGAAAGAGCAAGCCAAAGCCAAAGCCAAAGGCAGGCTCTTTAAAAAGGCCTGCTGCCAGTGGAGAAACCGTACAGCCAAAGAAGAAGCCAGCAGCTCATGGCTGGGCAGCAGGGTTGCAGGAGGATCAGGAGGAGGAAGCACCAGAAGTTGAAGAGGATGAACCAAGAGAATGTGGAGGAGGAGGAGGAGGAGGAGCAGGACAGTGCAGACTTCTTCGAGTGCGATGAGGCCAAGAAGGACAGGTCGAAGGACAACAAGTTCAAGGCCTTGTTGTCTGAGGGCTCTCTGCCAGACTATGTTGTGCAGGCTTGGAAGAAGACCTTGAGCATGAAGAAGGGACGCACAGAAGAACAGCGCAAGATAGTGAACCAAGTCCTGGACAGGACAAAGGATGGAAAGCTCATGGTGCTTATACCCAAGATATTTTTCTTGTGCTTGTCTTTCCTGCGTGCTTATACCTGAGTGTGTGTGCTTGTGGTTTTATCCAAGTGTCTCTACTTGTGGCTATATGTTTTACAAATTACTTTCTTCAAAAGATGTGTTTTAGATGCAGTTTTGAATATTTGCAAATCAAAACGTAATGAAAAAATAGGAAAACCCTTAGTGAAGACCAACCTAAATAAATTTAGGTTGTACCTAAATCAAATTTACATTTACTAACCCATTTACACTTTTTGCCACCTAAATTCATCAATTTACGTAAATCCAATGAAAATGTAAATTTACTAATTTCGGTGACTTAGGGTGATAGCTTGTGATGTGTGTGGTGGTGTGGTCGTTCTTGTAGACGTATGGTGGGGCGACTGATAGTATGTGGTGTCGGTTCTGTCTTGGTTTGTCGAGGTGAGGGAGGCGTGTTTGATCGTTCGAAAGTGGGTGTGGATGTCGCGTGAGTCTTGTCCAATGTGGTGGCCAGTCGTAGGACTTGATGATGGAGAGTGGTTGGTATGCGTTGTAATCTGAGACATTGGTGGTAGAAGGTCTGCTGGTGCTCCAAGGTCGTTTTCATCGTGGGCAGCAACGTTTGGAGCTGTTGGATTCGACCTGGTAGGCGTGGGTCCTGGTTGTTGGTGTCTGAATCGGCTTGTTGTAATTGTTTGATGGTGTCATGTAGTCGGTTGAATTGAAGTACCATCAGCCGGTTGATCTGGATGTTTGTGTCTCGCAGCTGTGAAATAATCTGAGCGTCCAAGGCAACGAGGGAATCCATCGCAATATCTGTACACAAACGAAAAGCTGAGCTAAGTTGAATGGCCGAGCTGCAATGACATCAAAGTAAAACCAAGATCAGGAAAAGTCATCAAGGCCAATAATGACAAGAACAATAACAGCAATCGACAACAAAGGGAATAAATCTCGCACATGCATCGGAAAGGAGTGAATTGGGTGCAACAAACTGACCGGTCTGTACATGGAATCGGCGATGTGGCAATGGTCTGATATTTGACAACACTCGATGTGAAAGAAGTTTGTTCAAGCAAAAGGGCTCCATTGTCAATCGGTCTTGTTTTTGGCAGCACGTGTGGAAGAGAGTTATGGCAATGTTCATGGGTTGGAGTCTATTGCTCACAACTGCTGAAACGACAAAGGCACTGAGCAAATATGTAAATAGGTGCGAATTGACAATAAGTACAAGGCCATCAATAATTCTGGATGTTCTTCAGCGCAAAGTAGTCATGGCGAACTGGATGCCCAAAATGAACTGTTGTCAATCATGTGCTGTTGAGCTATGTCTCTTTGTCCGATGGAGCCGGGGGTTCTGTAGTCATCGTACTGGCGTCTCGTGTTGCTGGAGGCGTTGCTTCAGCTTGATGGGATGTTTTGTGAGGCGACGCTGCTTCGGCTTCTGCTTCAGGGCTCTCTGGCTGTTGAGGTGTGTAAAGAATTCGCAGGACTTGCCATCGACCTTTGCAATCAAAAGGCGTTTTGTTGAGTGCCCTGGCAATGTACTTCCAACTGGGGCGAGCTCGCTTGTTGAGTTTGAACGCCGCCAGTTTTTCATCTTCGCTGGGTTCCCATCCTCCATTATCAGGATAAGGAGGGGAGTCTGTGAGAATTTGTGGTGGTTTTGGTTTTGGTGCTGGTGAAGTGGGAGGTGCTGGTGTAGGAAGTGGTGGAGTTGGTAATGGCTGTGGAGGTGAAGTGGGCGAGCTGCTGAGAGAAATCGTTGTGATCGGCGGTGTGTGTTGTTGTTGGAGGTCTGTATTGTTCTTGTGTTGAAGTCGCGATTGAGTCGCTTTGTCTTTGTGGTGATGTGGTGAGTGCTGATGAGGTGAAGTGGGTGTGTGGGAGGGTGAAGGTTCTGGCTTGCATCTCAAGAGAGATTTTTCGGTGGTGCGAGGTGGGCTGCGGCTGCGTGAAAGAATAGGTGGTGGTGGCTGCGGTGGTGGAGTGCGTCTGCTTGATCGTTTGGAAGAGGTTGGAGTGGTAATAGGTTGGTGGTGGGTAAGCGGTGGTGGTTGTGGTGTGAAAAGTGGAAGGTTCTGAAACGTAGTGGCAATGGATGTAGCTGCTTGAAGATGAGCTAAAAGAAGTCGATAAATGCTGTGTCTATAGGAGAGGTCATCGTCGTGGTACTCGTCGTAGGACCAATATGGCTGACGCAAATGTAAAAAGGTCGCGCTCAATGATTTGAATAATACAAAATGGCTGCGGTGCAAGGTGAGGAGGTGAAAAAGTCGTGGAATAAAATCATACGTCAGAGTGAATCGCATCGAAATATCAGAACAATCTGAACTTTTGGAGAAGTTGAAAGCTGAAAGCTGAAAGGTTGTCTACAGAAATCAAGTGCAATCAGCATGGAAATTTTGAGGCCTTGTCGTCATCCGAGATATGGGGTGAAAAAGAACCTCTTGGGCTGGATAGGTTGAATTAAATGAAGCTGAGCGGTGGCTTTGCATCGCTCTTCCAAGCAATCCCTTCTATTCTTGAGTGTTTGGGATGTGCTACCCAGCATTTTCCTGGGGTGTACTTTACAATCCCTTCTCCTTTGAGCAGCAGGTCATTCGCTGCGGATTCGCCACCATGAGTTACTTTCTGGCCGTGTCCGTAGGCTTTGATCGTCAAGATGAGGCCACTACGGTTCTTGGCCATGTTCGAAGCATTGAATAACACGCGTGCAGCTTCAGCAACATCATGTGGCTCATAGTTCGATAGTTCGAAAGCCTGACAAAAGTAACCCACGTTGTTGTCATCATGTAGAACGGATCGCACGATTTCACCCGCTTCGAGTATTGAAATGATGTTGCCCTCCTCACTAACGTGTGCCGCAAAAACATGTTTTATGGGTGGTATGTTCAGAGCCTCTCGCCGTGTGGGAGGGAGGATCGGGGCATCGCCCCTGCTCGCTAGTGTGGGGATGGTGAGTAGTAGGAATGAATGATGTTCTTCTTTGTTGGTGTCATCGCTCCATTTTGTGTGAGTGAGAAGTTGCAGGTCCGTAAAGTGGGTGCTGTTGAGATGGGCCGCACTGAGCACTTTGGCCACGTAGGAAATCATGGGTTCATTTTTGACATCAAGTGATTGTGCGTAGTGGTTGATCCATTGGAAGACATCCAATTGTGCAGGATCAGTGGGCGGTTGGAATTTTGGTGGAGGTAGGTTGTGTGGACGACGTTGAACAGGAACAGGTGGTGGTGCAATGGGCGGCGGTGTGGGTGACTGTTTGGTGGTATGTTTGGGTGTGTAATGTGGGTTGGGTTTGAGTGTGATGCTTGAAGAACGGTGAGGTGAGTCCCCACTGCGTTTTGTGGTGGTGGCAGTTGTGATGTCATGGGTAGAAGTGTGGGCTTTGTCCTGTGTGTGTGCTGGTGATGCGTGTCTGCCAGCAGGTGTGGAATGTGGTTGTGAGCTGGCCACTGACTGTGTGGCTGAGCTTCGTCTTCGTGGCAGTGGAGAACGTGTGGTACGTATTGACCGAGTGCGGCTCCTGGATCTGGATGTAGCTTGTGATGGTGCGATGGTGGGGACAGCAGGGAAAGCTGTGTAGCGGTGGTGTTCAGGTGTGCGAGGTGGTGAGCGATCTGGGTCGCGCCAAATACCTCTTGTGGTGCTGAGGGTGGGTGCTATAGATGGTGTCGGTTTGGTTGTGCGTGGTACGTTGAGTGGTGGTGGAGGCTGAGCCGGCGTGTTGATGGATGCTGAAATAGGTTCAGTGGGGGTTGCTGGAGTGTGTGGTGGTGGTGGTGGTGGTGGTGGTGGTGGTGGTGGTGGTGGTGGTGGTGGTGGTGGTGGTGGTGGTGGTGGTGGTGGTGGTGGTGGTGGTGGTGGTGGTGGTGGTGGTGGTGGTGGTGGTGGTGGTGGAGCCGGTGCGGTAGGCTGTGTGGTAGGCTGTGATGGAGCGGTCACTGCTGTATTGGTGGCGTGTGATGGATCAGTTGTTGGAGGAGGTGGTTGTGGTAATGGTGTGGGTGGTGAGTGGCTTGTCGTGTGTGGTGGATGTGGTTGATGTGGTTGTGGTGGTTGAGGTTGAGGTAGCAATGTGGGATGTGTGTGGACATGGGATTGGATTGGCTGTGTCGCATGAAGTGGATGCTGTAGCGGATGTTGGGGACTGTCAAGAGGAGCGGTAGGTTGTACTGGAAAATGTGCCTGTAATGGAGGTGGCTGCATGTATTGGGCATGAAGTGGAGGTGGTGTGGGAAATGGAAAACCATGTGGGATTGGATGATGCGGTGGAACTGGTGGCAATGTTGGATATGGTTGCGGTGGAGTATGTGATGGGTATGGAAACCAGTGTGGTTGTGTGGGCTGTGGTTGCTGCTGTAGATGTGTTGGTTGCTGCTGTAGATGTGTTGGTAGTGAATACGGCCAGGGATACGTCATGGCTGCTCGGCAAGTCGAATAAAGTCGATGTAAATGTAAATAGAGGTGAATCAAATCAGCCCTTGAACTTGAATAAGTGAAACTGTAGGTTGTAAAAACTGGTCGCTGCAAAGAGGAGGAGTGTGCAATGGACTTCAATTAAAATCTTGAAATGGGATTAGACTTGAAAAATTGAAAGGAAAGGAAAGAATTCCCGGGTGAAACTGTTACAGTCTGACTCTGCAGTACATTTCAGAAGGAAATTCAGTGAACTCTGCAGTAAAATTCACGTGTGCTGGGTGAAACAATTCAAGCTGATTTCGAGCAATGAAATTCGATGGAAAATTCAGAAAAACTTCAGGAAGCTTACCCCTGCGATGAGGAGTGGAAAGTTTCTTGCAGTAACGGCGCCCCGTAGGGATCACACAGCTTACCACAGTGGGAAGAAGCTGCGGAGACACACTTGAGAAGGTTGCTCCGTGGAGCGCGATTTCAGGCTGCTTCGCGGTGTGCATTAGCCCTTTAGAGTTACTGCAAATTAGACCTTGACTGAAAAGAAGTGCAAAGTCAGTCAACAGGAAGGTTTGAACATATCGAGTTAAAAATTACGCAGGTACAAGTGGTTGATGAGACCACTCATCCACCAAAATGCCACAGCTTCGTTGGACTGGATAGGCAAATCGGCTCCAGTCCCCCTGCTGCTGTACATTGGTCAGAAAAATCGTAGGGTAGGTTAGAAAGAGTTAGGGTAGTGTCCTTGGAAACAGGAGTGGACACACACACACCGCCAAATACTGTATGTGTTGCTCACTCCTCAGAAAACCCTTTAAATGTTGACTGTAATCGTCCCTCTGGCCTCATAGATCACCCGCTTGGATGAGTCCTGTCAGACCAACCATAACAAATTTGCACGCTGACAACAAGAACGTGTCTATTGTCTTCGTCTTTTGACAAGGACTTGATGATGATATTTGGCCGTGTCCTGAAAAACACCCCGAAGCAAGCGCCCAATAGTGTAAACGACGCCTCTGCAACAAGCTAACAGGACTTTGGAACTGCACGGAGAGGAACAAAAGAAGAGTAAGAGTTTGAACAAGAGTTGCACTAGTTACAAGAGCCAAGAGCCTTACAATGTCACGTGTGACTGCTTGTAGACAATGTCTGCATTTCTGAGCCCTTCGTGAGCCCTTGGCCGAGATATATTCCCATTACACTCCAGGAGCTGGAGGCGCCACCCACAGGCACAGGTGCACTTTTCTCACTTGCTACCTGGGAAGCAAGGGAAAACTGTACAAAGTCTGCATCTTGTGAGGTCATTGCATCTTTGCAAAGCTCTCGTACGCTCTCTCCAGAGTGTAGCTAGTAAACATGCAGGTGGGACAAGTTGAGTGATTGGGCAACGGGAGGAAGCACCTTGCGTCTTTCATACGAGCAGAGAAAAATGCAAGTAAGCAGGCATTTTGGATCCGATGTATGTATATACATATACAAATACAGATACAAATACAAATACAGAGATATATATATATATATGGGTCCACCTCTGCTTCTAAGAGCTTTCACCAGCAGGGGGCAGGACTCCCTGGCGCGCGTCCTGGCCAATGAAGACCGCGCACCAGGGAGGTGTAAACGTACCTGCTGTTGTTTTAACTGTTGATTGGTTGCTGTGGTCCCTTGGTTTGTTTCATGGTTCATGTGCCTGATGTTGTTCCGGAATTTTAATTCTTCATTCATTCCGAGTCAATTGCTAAGTAGTCATTCAGCGAGTCACTCACTGGAAATTATGCTCCTTCACTGGAGCTATGAATCTAAGTGTGTCGGGTGTGCAGTGTGATCCCCTTTGGGGCGCTGAACTCACCACTGAATTTTCCTGATCGAAGCGTATGTGTCATGAGACATTCACTGATTAACCGGCTTTGCAAGGATCAGCTGATTAAATACTGCCGAGTCTACGGTAATCTACCACTGATTTTTCGTTATGCGCTCTTGAGTACGTCACTGCATGCCTTGACCTCCGTTCCTTGCCAAAGTTTTTCGTCTAGAGGGTGCCAGAATCGGCCTTACGACCGAGCGTCGATCACACCAACGCTCCCCTCTTTCTCTCCTGCGTTTTCTTTTGTTTGCTTGGTTTTTTCCTCAGGTTTGTTAGGTCGTTTTTGAGGCTCGTTTGCACGACCCATTACCCCCACCGAGCGGTTGCAAGCCAGCGCTCATACTATGCAGAGTAAAACCAGCTTATTGAAACCTAAGTAATGCCAACGCTGTCTACTGCGTTGTTTCTTCCAGCAATAAAGTGCTAATGCATCTGTGAGTAACCTTTAGAACCTAAGTAAAACCAAAGCTGTCTACTGCGTTCTCTCCTCCAGCAATAAAGTACAAATGCATCTGTGAGTAACCTTTAGAACCTAAGTAATGCCAAAGCTGTCTAC
>CAXIVM010001664.1:0-12000 GCA_964035705.1 Porites rus | reverse complement strand
TGACCCCCATGCCGGATCCTCAAGATTTCCTGCCGCATGTTACTTCGCATCCAGTGGAAAGATAACATGTGCTGTACCAACATTATGGTTGGCAGCCGGCCTTCGCCAATGAGGTGATCATTGAAGATTCATGTTTCAAATTAGAGGACTATGCATTTTAGTGCTCCAAGGTTTGGAGGACTGTGAGCACATTCAAAGAACAGTTGAGGAGAAAGTGAGCCACAGAAGCTGATACTCGGATATACCGGATATCCGTTTCAAGAGCGTGCGCCTCAAGTTCATTTTGTTGAGAAATTTTCCAGGTATGGTGACGACTTGCTACTTGCTTGGCAACAAGGTCTCGACCAGAGTGGGACAGGCAAGAGTTTCGTTGCAGTGAAGTGGAAACGATATTGATAGACACGGAACAATGTCTCACATTGCTTCACTTTTATCAGTGTATCAGTGTTTCACTATATATATGTATTGATTAAACTTGGGTGCAGGAAGAGCCACAGTAGAAGACTTGCAAACCTGCCTAAATGATCTTGGTGATTCTCTCAGCAATGTTCAGCCATGCGAGGAAAAACATAAGACCTCTTTCATACAACTTTGATGTACCAACGCTACTTCTTGTTACTAGTGGTAATTCACTTGTTACTAGTAGCGATGCACTTTTATGTTTTATACAAAAAAGGCTTCAGAGGAGTGCTTTTAGATGAATCTTTGAGGTATGGAGGTGAATGCCAAGGAGTCCTGTCTAAAAGCAGTTTGGAGCGACCATTGAAAGGCTTGTCGATTGTACCTGGTGAGATCGGATTCTAAGACATCTATGTTACTTTTTATTATCAGTTCTTATGTCTTTTTACTTATTTCGAACACGTTCCAAGGTTACTTTCAATGTTTGTCGGGCCGGGATGTCCATTTCCAAGCCTGCAAAGCGCAATCGGAGTGCAAGTGGCAACATATATATATATAATATTATATACATAACATGCAGCCGCTGAGGACCTGCATGACCCTTGCAGACTTCGACCCCAGGCCTATGTCAGGCCAGAGAGCAGTTTCCGAACATGAGCGGCAACATCAGTCTTCCGCAGTTCACAACAAAAGCATGAGCTTTTGCAGGTGGCAAACAGAGCCTTCCACGCAATAGGCAGGTGGGGGGCGCCTTTTAGCAGAGGTGACTTCTGAGCGTGAAACCACCATGTTTTGTTTATTATATATATATATATGTAGTGAGTAGAGCAGCGTTGACTGTTGCTGCAAGTTTTTTGTTCTTCACACGGTACTTGTAGGAGCCCCTGTTTGCTTGGTGCTCTTTGAATGCACATGCAAAGGCGATCAAGCAGCAAACACTGCAGAGGTATGGGCCTAGGCTGATGCGTCGATTACCCCATGCCTATGCAAGCAACCGCCAAAACCTGCGACAAACCATTTAGGTAAAGAGCGTGAAAGTCAGAAATTTGGCTGACTTACTAGGGGCTCCTGGCCTGACTACTAGGAGCAAGGACGCTACTAGGGCTCCTGGCATCGCTACTAGGAACAAGAAGATACTAGGGGCTCCTGGCCTTACTACTAGGAGCAAGGACGCTACTAGGGCTCCTGGCATCGCTACTAGGAACAAGAAGATACTAGGGGCTCCTGGCCATACTACTAGGAGCAAGGACGCTACTAGGGGCTCCTGGCACACCATCTCGAACGGTCCACGCGTCGTAACTACGCCCACTCTGGAAGCATAGCGGTGAGAAGATCCAAAGGAATGCACAAACTAATTAAGCACCACCGGCAGCGGAACGTCCCACGACGAAGGGGACGAGCAGCACCTTGATCGAAAAGATGCACCAACTTCAAGCGTTCATCATCCGTCATGAAAAGTTCAGCACCTTGTATGGATACCCTTGGGAAGGGCTCGCCCAGCATATTTGGTGCCCGTAGGAACAAGTTCTCCTGGAAAAACATGTCCATGTTCGATGCTGGAGGCAAGCTTCAACATTGAGCGAACAACCAAAATCAAGTGGTGATAAAGCTCACACCAGCTTCGAGTTGAGAGTGCTTGTAACCACGCCACCAGAAAAGGCAAGCGAGCTCTGTCGTCGCAGTACATGAGTTGGAATTCAACCTCCAACGTAGGCCCTGAAGGAACCGTCGACAGTTCCTCCAGTCATCATCACTACTGGTCCATCGTGTGGGAGGACTCTGGGTGTCATAGATGTTCGGCTTCCATGTAAACAACGACGGCGGGGCAGCCCATGCCCACTGAGGAAAACGAGACACAACCGATGCTGGGGTATCTGTGGCAACCTTCCGGGGCCCTCGAAAAGCTCGGCGAGGGTTGCGCAGTTTCAAGGAGCCAATTCAACGTGACCAGCCATTCATGCCGTTGAAGAACAGCATCCTCGAGCATCTTTTGGTCACGTGGATGTATAGGTGAGAATTTGGTCGCCAACCTATTACCTTCACGATCTGCAGCACGATTAGCAGCGATATCACGGACGGTAGAGCCACGCTCCCTAGCAGCTGCATCAGAAATTATTTCAACCGGCAAGTGTTCGAGGAGATGGCTGGGAGTCCATGCAACTTCAATCGGTGCCTCACACAGCTCAAGACGTTGCACGCACATGCCGTAATCTGATCAACTCAGCAAACTGGTCAACCAGGGATTGACAATCCGATTTAACCTGAATACAGCACGTAGCCCTTTTGATAAACGCGAAGGAGGGCATAGAGCTCGGTCGTGTAGGCCGACATCTCCCAATGCAGCACCTGGCCTGATTCAACAACTTGGAATGTAGCGTCCACAATAGCGTAGGCACCCGTCGCCAACCAGAAATAATTGCCCCACTGGACGGAACCGTCGGTCCAGAAGTGTTCAATCCGGTCAGCATCAAAGGAAGTAGATCCTTCGCCAAGAGGTGACATTTGTAGCCTGTGGAGTGCGGACCGACTTGGATGTGTACACAACCCAAACATGGGGAAGTTAACTCCAAGCTCGTGCTCTGGCAGCCGGGAAATGTTCTGTTCTACCCCTGGGCAGTCATGGACCAAATGAGCCTAATTTTCTTTTGCACACTCACAAAGACGGCATTTTGGCGAGTCCACGAGTTCCGCTCGAAATAATCTATCGTTGGTCAAATTGCACCCCTGCCTGCACCGACTCAAACAGGATTCTGTTCGGAATTGTGGTTTCCAAATGCAGCCGGGACTTGCGCAAGAAGAGCGATGAGAGGTCCGGATCGAAAATGGCAAGGCATTTCGACAGGTCTCTACGTTTAGAGCACAGCAGCATCCGTATAGCAACGTTGTTTGCAAAGTACTGCAAGGGCTTGGTAATGTCCCTGTGGTTTAACAAACAAGGGTATATGTTGTGATCCTCGGAAGGAGATGCACAAACCAGGCTGAGTGTGAGACCTAAAAGCTTGAGTGCTTCGGCAAGTTGCCACAGCAGCGATTCCCGTGCCAGACCGGTGCACTTTGAAGGTCACGGCAGCTTTGGATAACGCTCGGCATTTGGTTCAGTAACCTTACAAAGTCAACAACAGCGACGTACGGCCCGTGCAAGTTGCGGTTCCACACGATGGGGCTTGGCCACTACTCCCAGGACTAGAAGACGGGAGCGCCAGTGAGGACGTCTCGCCCACAGGACAATAACAATCTCGTTTTGAGTTCTCCATAGGACTCTTTGAGGAATCTTGGTGATAGTGGCCCCATACGTGAGTTGTGGGATGATCTTGGCACCAATTAGTTGTTGCTTGGTGTCCATGCGCAAAGGCAGGGCAGCAATGTTTTAATGTCATCAACAACCTTATCACCCTTTTTGGATCGAAGTCGTAAGATTGGGCTGAAGAAATATACATCTTGACCCAAGGACATCAATCGCGTCAGCAAAGGGGATGTCAGGAAACATATCCTTGATACTCTTTTCTGAGTGGGATCCGACACCCAGAGTTGGCATTTCCTTGGGTTGGAGAGCTGCCCAGTGAGGGTATCCCACATGGTAGTGATCTCCAACGCTCTCTTCAACTCATGAGCCAATGCAAGTTTGTCCAGAGGTAAGCATCGTCAATGAAAGCTTTGGCTGTGACCTGAGGTATAAGATTGATAAAGATTGACCAAACCGACATAAACAAGTTTACTGCAATCAAGGATAGCGAACAACCCTGCGCCACACCGTTGGACGCTGTAGTCGCAGTGGGAGAAATCCACCCCCTCAAGGCAAGATGCCTGCGTAAGTTCGCATACATCTGGATGAAAAAGTGGACGATACCCGCGGCAGGCCAAACGCCAGCATAAGGACACCCGCCATGGCGGGGGATGAGGCGGTCGAAACACTTGGATTTGTCTAACTTCAGCCCTACCAGGGGAATGGAATCCCTTTTGGGCAATGTCAAGATCAAGCCTTAATTGCGCGTGGACGGAAGTCAAGGTGCGACCCCTTGATAGCTCCACACAAATTGGTCGGCAAAACTGACTGTTGCCAAGACTGTAGTTGGCGAAAACGAAGGTGTGAATATGATAGCAGCAAAGCGGGAAGTAGGGTGATCAATCGCTTCTGCATTGGGGATGGATCCCCGTTCTTTTTAATACCATTTGCTTGGCTATGGTCAATACCTTGGGGAGGGATGTGAGCTCCTGCTCAATCTGGTTGAACAAGATGGCGACAGGAACGAAGGCAAACCAAGGAAGCCGCTGAAGTTCAATTGTTCTCCACCCATCAAGTCCTGGGGCAGCCTCGGGTTTCCTACGATGAATTTGATCATATAAATCACGGGCAGTGATTTCAGGAACATGGGGCTGATTGGAAAGATGGGACACATAGGGCCAGATGACCCGGAGAATGGTCTGAGGGTCTTCATGGAGTGCGTTGGCTCCAAACACCTGATCCCATTGAGAGTTAAACTCGGCAAGGGCATCCATATAGGCTGATACAGGATATTCCCATCCTTATCGGTGATCAAATTGGGAGGTTCGTCCGCAGATTTGTTCTTGAGGCGCTGAAAAATGAATTTTTTGCTGTTTTCAGCAGAGGCCTTCATTTTCTCCCTCCACACTTGAATCCGTTGCTGTCTGATGCCACTCGTGACCTGGGAGTGTACACCTTCGAGCCATGTCAGGCAACGAGAGATATGCACCAAGGTGGGCAATTGGTTAGTTTGCCAAACTTCAGGACACCTCTATTTGCTCAAGGTCTTTCAGGCTTTATGGATGGAACGAGTAAGTGTGTCTCCGTCATCAAAGGATCGAACTGGTCGTGTGAGACGAAGGTAAATCTCGCGGAGCAAGTTCACAACAGTAGCGATTCGTTTGGTTTTGCGGGAGACAGCATCACCTTTAGTCGTCTGACCAGGGCAGATTCGTGTGGGTCGAAAACACGGCTCACATCCCCTTTGTTTGGGTCCGGCTTCCCAAGTCGCTCCATTGGTAGTGAGAACCTCAACGAGAAAGGAATTAGTGACCTGCCATTTGTCATCCACTGTGGGGGCGGAATGAAAAGCCTGTTCACTTGACGACGTCCACAGCCGAACTGCATTCTCATGACAGGGACACAGTGGATCCGCATTATCGGGGATCGAACAATGGTCAAGGTTGAGGGGTGCCGTTTTGACTAGGGTAAACCCAATCTGGGTAATCCGGTCCATTCGAATCGAGCGCGAATCGGCCGGTGCTGTACTTTCAGCTCAAGAACTTCAATGTGGCGCAAGGCAGAAAAAGCGATATGATTGCGCAGAATACCATCTATAGACGTGCATCTTTCGCCAAGGCCAGTGAATAACCCATCGTTGGAATATGTGAGAGGGCGGAAAGCTCACCTTCCTCATTGACTTGAACAAGTGGGTCAGTCCAGGAATGATTGTTGGACTGCCGCTGAGACGCATTCATATTGAAGCGGATTGAGTTGAAAATCACCACAAACAATGACCGGCACCGGACCAAACTGAGCAGCGCACTCGAAAATTTGACCCAACAAATGATTATTCTCGGCGTGAATCTCAGGATACTTAGAGGCAGCTGTTTTGGCGTAAAGAGAAAACACCAGCAATTGGACCTTTGGTGCAACTTGGACCCAAGCCACTCTTTTGGACGCATAGAGCGATTGGTATATGGTGCATGAACTGGGCTCTACGGGAGACACAAACTCGCTGTGCGCCAAAATGGCGGTGCCCCCTGACCCAGCTTTGACAATCCCGTTGGACTGTAGGATACCGGGCAACAAGCAGCCGTGGTAAAGTTTCAAACCGCATGCTTCCACATCTTTAGAACATGATCTGACATTATTCTTACCGATTCTAGTTTCCTGAATACAGATGATGTCATCACCACAAGTCGACCAGAAGTTGTTCTTCTTCAGTGAACCAATATTTGCGGTCACCACGGACAGCATCGCATGCCCAGCAGGACCAGGACCTTCGCCTGGGAATCCTAAAGAATCATCAAAATACGAAGGGAACCAAAGTGGGTTGGTTCCAGTGGTGCAAAAACTATTGGCGCCCTCCTGAACCCCTGGAAGGAATCTAGGTATGCAATAATTAGGCCCTGGTCAACAAGTGACAGTGCTGCGAGGCAATGCAAGACAGACAACAGGAACGGAGTAAGTCCACAAAGTCCACAAAATCCACAAAATCCAACCGAAGATGGAAAAGCGCACGAGACACTGCACTCTGCACAAGGATGGTGCAAATGCAAAGGGCAAAGCGGCCTTGAGGAGGGGCCGCTGCCACGCACACAGGCACATGAAGCGAGGTGAAGGGACATCGGAGTCCACTTCGCTTGAGAAAGCAAAAAGCTCAAGAAAGACACAGATGATGCAGATGCAAGAAGGGAATACAGAGATCCCAACGGCAAAGAGGAGGCACGGCATGCGCCACAGAATGAACATGACGAAGAACAGGCAAAACCACAGCCAACAGACAAGAAAGTCCAAGCCGAAGCAGGTGGCGCATGCCCCCCTCATTCATGACATCTTCGAATGCTTTCCTGGTGGGGTTTCCCCTGTTTGGTCCTGGTGCGGGAGCTAGAGGAATGCAACAACTGGCGCAAACTGTCAGCGATTTCATTGTAGCGCTGATCAAGCTTCACTTCGAGTTGATCCTGCTTTTTCTCGAAGACATCAAACTTGCGCTCAAGCGCATCAATGCGCGCTGTGTCGGACGTGGAAGTAGTGGAGACAACTTTCACAATCTCGCCAGTTGTGGGCTTGGGCTCGCTGTTGTCTTTGGATTTGACCTTGTTGTTGCTGCCTTTCGATTTGCCCTTTGGATTGGCAGCCGATACTGGAGAAAGCAGGATCTCATGGATGGTGCCGTTGATTTGAACAGCAAACTTCTCAGGTGTTGGCGGCACCTCGAATCTTAGAGTCCAGCAATGCACACCGGAATTACGAAAGGCCCTGGTAGGAATGGGCGCCTGTTTGGTGGCCTTCTGAACACACTCAACCAGGCTTGCAGGACGAACGCCAGCTGGCCAGCCGGCAGCATTGTACAAGACCTTTGGGACGGTTGCAAGGTTTGCTTCGCAAATCCTTTCATCCTCAGTCATGAAGACCTTCCGGGCCTCAGCAAGTTGAGAAATCCAAGCCCTGACAGCAAGGCCTCGTTTAGTGACCTGGATCCCTGCAAAACCAGGGAGCCCCCTTGCGGTGGCAATGACCTGGTGGAGGCCGGTGGCCGAAACAGGCCAAAATCGAGGCAATACGGTCGTGTCCTCGGGTTGGGCAGTCCGGTCAAGGAAGTCTCGAACGAGGATCTGAGAGATAGCTCCACTGCATGGCGGCAATCAAATGGCTTCTGAGCTTGGTTGGCAATTTGACAATGCATTGGAGTTGGTACACTCCCTCACCCCCCGGAGGGTTGCGGTTGATGCGAAATCCATAGTATTGAGCCGCTTCAACTGCAGAGGCACCAAAGAACTCGACGGCTTTTTCTCGAAAGTGATTCAAGGGTTGCTGTTGCACATAGTTCAGCAACTGTTTGTCTGTGCAGCGCGAATCGAGCTCAAAAACCAACTCCGACACAAGTGGGGTGGTGAAGGAACACGTTGGTTTGGGCAAGGCGAATTTGATGTCACCTTCAAGCAACAAGTACTGGACCAGTCTCTTGTAGCTGGATTTTGCTCCTCCAGCACAACTTCGTAAGGCCCATGAACACGGGCTGCCAAAGGCCCATACACAGCCACATCAGCGGCAGGCATGACAATGATGGATGGTGCTGGCGGTTGTACTTTCATAATGTCAGCAATCGCCCCTTTGGATGCCAGAATGACACCCCTACGGCTTTTGGATGCCTGCAAGCAGTGGATTTGCAGCAAAGGCTTATTTGCAGAGTCGACAAACGGGTGTCCGATCGGCAGTCGAAGGTCCTCCCATTTCGAAGACTGACGAATCGCCTGTGCCCACGGATCATGGACGGTCAGAGGGTCGACCGGTGTTGTGGGTGAAAGAGCTGGAGTCATTGTGGCATCAGCATCCTGTGCTCCTGCTGACATGTATTCTGCCGGTCCGGGTTTAGCCAGGATACGATGCAGGAAACTAGCTCTGACCGCAAAGGCAAGTTTACGAAGGCATGTATCATCAGTAGTGTCGGCCCATGCCGCATGTGCGTGTTCCAAAATCAAGGTCAGGACTTGGCTGAACTGAGACTCGGACAGGGCTTGGATCACTTGTTTGGAGACAGCGGGAATGGGGATCCGATAGCGGTCAAACAACCTCTTGATCAAAGACCAGCCACACATCCCCTCGGGCGTGTTCACATCACTAGCAACGAAGGTCACATTGCTCTCATGGATCGCGAATAATCTGCCAAACGCTTCGGCAATGCTCTGTGGATTGGCATCATTTGGCAGTGAGTTTGTGAATAGCACGAACAAGTTCTGGCCCTGCACAAAGACATCGCATTGGACCCAATGCCGGCCAACCCGCAAGGGAACCACGAAATCAGTGAACCCCGTCAAGGGCGCCTGGACACCTGTCATGGAGCGCAAAGACGCGGCGTGAGGATCCCAAACCAAGGGCGTGATGATCAAGGTGTGGGATGCATACAAGCGAACAACATCAAGTGCAAAGTCGATCTCATCACTGGCTGAAAAGGGTGACAGCGTGGCTGCGCGAGCTTCGGGGTTGATCTCTATAGAGTGGACATTACAGTAGTCGACAATGGCATGCTGACAGCTGAGGACACTGCTGATGTCGACCGGGCAAGGAATGCGAGGAAACGTGTACGGCATTGTGTGGCGAACCGATAGAGGTCTTGATCAATATCCGAAGCCCTCCACTCCTCTTGGCTAGCCTCAATCGCGATCTGGATCGCTTGCAGCTTTGTCGGTGGGACTGATGTCATGTCGACCGGATCTTGCCAATCCTCAACTGGAAGCATTGCGCTCCACCTCTTCAGTAAAGGTCCAACCACAAAGATTATAGGTCTGTTCTGGCCACACCTCTGTGACGGACAACATAGCTGGACTGACATCGAAGACCCTTGCAATGATCTGGCGCAGTCGAGTCTGCAACTCATGTGGGACCTGAACAAAAAGGATTTGCGCAACATCAGCAAGGCGCATGACCTCGATCCCGGACCAATGGTTGTCAATCAGGATCGGAAGGATTGAGATCGTGTTGTTTGGGAAACCAAATTGCTGCCCATCACACGGCACCAGTTCATTAATGCGAGAATCCCAAAAGACAGGCGTCAGGAACTGGATGTGGGGTGTGCACCAATTGAAGATCGATGTAATGTGCCATACTTCATCAGATGCAGCCCACCCTTCTGTATTGCAGGCAAATTCGCACCGATCGGCAAATGTGGCCCCAGGAAGTAGGACATGCCGCTTCTTGCAAACATCATGGACCCCTCCAGCACGGGTTGGCTGGTAGGCAACGACGAAAACATCTCCATCCTGCGGAGTGCACGGCTGCTGAAGTGGCAATCCATTGTGTAATTCGCACGAAGCTTTTGATGATGAGCCAGGGAAACCTGAAACTCCGAAGTGCCATCTGGAAGTGGTTTTTTCAAAAAGCACAGTGGCCGAATCAGAAAAGCCTGGTTGATCACCATGACGCAAGATGAAGCCACAGGTGTCTGTTCTCCAGCGAAAATTCTTGTGCAACGGGATCACAATTGCATCATCAGATGGAACTAAGCGATCAAAGGCGGTCTTGATGCGGGTAGCAAAATGCTCCTCAGTGCCATCAAACGGTGTGAAAGCCCACAAGTTCCGGCCTGCCCAGATGACAAAAGTACTGCCTGGGTATGTTGTCGTGCAATTGAGGTTCTCAAGGTTCTCGATTGCTTGGGCGAATAGCAAGTCATCGGGATCGAAAGGTCCGAAGGGCAACGAAGACCCTTGGTGGAAAGTTGGCACACCTGGCAGGCCTGGTAATGTCACCAAGGTTTCAACATCACCCGTGGTGGTAGTGCGATCACATGCATGGACAGAGCACAAGAAGTACCCACCAAGATACAAATCACACCCTTGCTCGAGCGACAAGAAATGGAGAACGAGGTCAGTTGGAGCAGGTTGGCTCGTGAAGTGCTCAACACGCAGTTGCATCATCAAATGGGATTGAAGGCGAAACAGCATAGCCCCGAGCTCACGAAAGTTCATGTGCTGTCCAACCTCGATCAAGAAGGACTCCTCCAGGAAGGTGACACTTGCATTGGGGCATGTGACATGGAACTGAGGTTTCGGGAGCATGTGCGCAAACTGGACCACATTCCGAATCCATACATGGTCACCCTGGACAAGCGCGACCGTAACATCCGCATGGATGCGGCTCAGCCAACACTTCCTGATGCATTCCTGAATCGGAAAATGCTGCTTGGTAACTGACGAAAGCATGATCAGCAGGCACAACAATGCATGAGGCACACTGATGGCACTACCTATTTGATGGAATGCACAACTCAGTTCAAGCGGAATTGCAATGTCGGTGACTGTGCCCAATAGTGCAACAAATCGAACCGGGTCGAGGAAGAGAAAGGCACCATTCTTTTCAACAATGCTGGCAAAGATCCCCCTGCGTTCCAAATGAGCGCGATCTAAATTGTGCTGTTGGGTGTAAGAGGAGCACAATGTTGCAAGAGGTTCCTCTGGCGAAGGGATTCTAGCCCGAATAACTTGCAGGGCAGTCACCGATGGATGCACCTTGGCTCGTTTGCCAACAGGCAAGAGTTGCAGTTCCCCATACGTCAAAAATTGGTCAGGGGAAAGCCGAAGCTGGTGCTGCACCTCTCGAGGTAAGGTGAAAGAGTACCTATCATCAGTCCACCGAACAATTGGCGGCGCCATAAGCTTGAACAGGGTCGTCACAGCAGTTGCGGGGATATCACATCGAACCCACAAAGCTAGCCAGCGATTCCTGTAGTGATGAGCTAGATAGTGGTACGGCCCAATTTGTTCCCAGGCCAACTTATACCCAATCCGGTTCATGAGGGCACCAAAAACATGGAAGTGGTGGTGAGATTTGATCTCATCCGCGCACTCGAGCATGGCTGCTATCGGTTGCGTAGCGAAAATCATCTCTACACTTTCAAGCAACGCAAAGCCGTGCGTGGAGTCGAGTCCACCTCCAGTTCCACCCTTGGACCACGAGACGCATGGTGGGCTCAAGGTCTCAACGAGGTTGAAAGGCATCCTCACAGCGTGCAGGAGGCTAAAGTCGGAAACTGAACCTTCCACAATGATCTTTTTCTGCGTCACGAAATCGGTCGTTGGCTGCAGAGGTGCCTTCACGACCAGAGCAGTATGATTCAGGGCACATGTCTTGATCACATTGGCGTCCCAATCCAGCAGGATCTGTCGATCCAACACGAATCCAACACTTGCAGACTCCAACCTGTGACCACCCCCCGAAGCCACCGGCGAAGAGGTGCAAAATATTCCAGTGCAATTCGGGTGCAATCTCGGGTAGTGCACAATCGTTCCACCACTCTGCAACTCGATGACCAGGTCGTCATCAGAAGCGGACTTCCGAATACCAGCGATGAGCACTTTTTCACCGGAGCATACCAGTGGATATCCATTGTCCAA
>CAXIVM010001663.1:0-11912 GCA_964035705.1 Porites rus | reverse complement strand
TCGGAGTGGGTCAATCGTGCTATGATAGCCTCGGAGGGTGCATTGTGGTTGCGTGACATTGTGGCGACTTATAGGATTACAGGTTCATCTTTGACAACCCACGGACTCAAGGCAACACTTTTGACTTGGGTCACCATCAGAGCGTTAGGTCATCACGTTGACCCAGGAAGCAGGGCACCACTGACTTACAGCAGGGACAATGCGGTCGGGCTTCAGGTCCCTTTGGCCATGATGTTGAGGACGATGGCTGATGGGACGTTCGATCCAGATTTGCCCCGGGCAGCCCAGGTGGATAGGCAGGTGAACCAACTGCTTATGGAGGTAGGCGCAACAGATGATGGTTTTGTCGTTGGGCTTCGACCACCAACGGCTGTCGATGAAGTCATGAGCGATGGCACCGATGTTGACAATGCGCTCGACATTGAGGACGGCGCTGACCAGGCAGAGCTTGATGTTGTGTGCATAGACGCTGAAAAGGCAGCGGGCCTAGTGACACAGCACCGGTCCAGTGGAGTCCTGCACTTTGTTGCGTCGCATGACAAGCTAACATGTGGCAGGAAGATCTCAAAGGCGTATGCCATTGTTGAAGAGGATTTGGTTGTGAAATGGCCGCTTTGCCGGCAGTGTCGCAGATCGGGAGGTGAGGAGCTTGTAGCCCAGGTTTGCCCGGATTGAGATTCGCGTTTCGCTCTATAAGAGAAAGTTTGTGGCGCGATTGTGTGGTTGTAGATTATTTTCTTGTCTTTTGTTGGGAGTGTTCCACGGTGGATCTTATTTGTTCAATCAATTTGGATCTCATTTTGTGCTCTCGTGCAATTGTGCTTGCCAAGCTTGAGATGATAGCCCGCGATGTTCGCGCGCGCGCGCGTGCCGCGCGCGCGCGCGGAGAGGGGTACACATTTGAGGTTTTTTACGCGCGCGCGCGGCGCGCGCGCGCGCGCGCGCGCGTTTGTCACAGGTTCATCTCGCGCGCCGATAATCTTCGATAGACTTATCTATACCTTATTGTCACGAGTTTTGGAGTACTTGTGGCTTCGTGTGACGAAGCATTGTTCAAGAACAACTAACGTTCTATTTCGGAATTATTGAATTGTTTGCGCTTCACAACTGTGCACAGTGCATGAGACGAAGCGTTGTCATTGGACGGTGATTGAATGACCGTCATTGTATGCTGCTCAAGGACAGCATGACAGCAGTAAATATCAATCGCCGTATCTTAAGTGTTCGGTTTGTCCTTTTCAGACAATCTGAGCAATAAGACCCAAGCTCAACACGAGGTGTCCCAAGTGAGTTTGATTGGGAGCTTACCTGTACCATTGTCCTCTTCCTTCAAGATTCAAAAGCACTGATCTTGCATGTTTATCCTTTTGATAGCCTTGTTAGACCCATGGACTCCAAAGCGGCCTTTGCAGAAAGGGCCAAGGCGGTAGGCGTGAGTGAAGCTCATGTGGCATCCTTGTCCGGAAAGCAACTGGACACGTTCGGAGCCTTTGCATTCATTTCTTCGTTCCAGCCAGGGGGAACCGATGAGACACCGTTTGTTCGTGCTTTAGGAGCTGCGTTGCAAGTGAATCCAACTGCCTTTACTGAAGCCGAGTTGTCATCATTCAGGCGCTTGTATTATGAGGCACACACGTTAGCCATGGGAGACTTGAGGTCTCGCCTTGAACGCAAAGACGGTGAGGCCCCACGCAAGATTCCTATGGCAGAGCGATCCCAGCTTTTGGACCTTCTCAAACAGGAATTGCCAGGAATCACAATCGATCTTCAGCTCGAGCCTGCGCATAAACTCGTAGACATGGTAAAGCAACAAGTTGAGGACAATTGCATTCGCTTCCTTCCTTTGAAAGAATGTTTGAGTCGTGCGTCCGAACTCCTGAATCACAAGCATGAGTCTGCCCTTGAATTTTCAGGTGATGGCACTTTGAGGCTGACCAAGAAGCAGAAGGAGCAGCATGCTGATGTTCAGGGGGACCTGAAGCTCAAGATGGCTTTCCAGCGCAGGGCCTTAGCGTATCATATGACCGGTGTCTCATCCTTCTTAGTGCAAGACAAGATCATCAGTGGGTGGTTTGCTCTCCTGACAAAGGAACCCGCTTCAGGATATCGCGCGGTGACATTGCAACAGCTGGTGCAGGCAGATCAGGAACTATGGTTGCATGCTGCGCAAGAAGTTCGCGGCAAGAATTTGTTGGCTACTCCCAAACCTTTGGATCAAGCTCTGACCCAGTTGCAGCAGAGTGCCGGGATTCGTTATCATTTGTTGCCGTTGCCAGCGTCACAGAAAGAGCCAAAAGATCCCCCCAGAAAGCGTTTGAAACAGGATTCGAAAGGCGACAAGGGGGGGAAGAAGGGTCTTGGCAAGGGCAGTGTCAGTCTGCCGAAAGATTGCGTCGCGACAACGCCGGCAGGAGCTCGAATTTGCTTTCAATACAATCGAGATAGATGCAATCGACAGAACGCAGACAAGTGTCATCGTGGTGTGCATGTGTGCTGGAAGCAGGGATGCCATGGTAAGCATCCCTTCAGCGGATGTGACCAGTCGTGACAAACCGGGCCGAAGACAGGTCATTTGGACCTTTCCAGTAGGCCCACATTTGCATGCCAGAACACCAAATTTGCTTTGTCAGGATTTTCCTTCGTTTTGCCTTGCCCTTTGAGTGATCTCAAGCCAGTTTCTTTCGAGTGTACCAGTGAGCAGCTTTTGTGTGTTGAACTCTTTGCAGGGACTGCTACGCTTTCTCGATCTCTCAAGGATTGTCATTTTTCCGTTTTGCCCGTGGACTGCACTTCCGAACGGAAACCGAAGGTCCATCTTTTGCAGTTAGATCTCACGAGCCCCAGTGATCAAGCCGTGATGTTGCATGCTTTGTGTTTTGCCAACGTTGCCTCAGGACACGCCGCCCCACCGTGCGGTACCTCATCCCGGGCCAGGGACAAGCCTCTGCCTCAGGAGATGCGACATGTGCGCGCACCGCCTCTGCGATCCGAGGCTCAGCCCCTAGGTATGAGTGATCTTACTCCTCAGGATCAGGCTCGTGTTCACAGTGCCAACCAGTTGTATGCTTTCACTGCATTAGCTGTTCTCATTCTTAGCCTTCGCAATGCCATGGTAAGTGTGGAGAACCCCAGTCGCTCATACTTTTGGTTAGTCATGCTGCATTTTGCAGAGAGCAATAGTTGTTTTTCGGCTGCTTGGCATTCCTTGCAAGATGTTCACTTTCAAGCCTGTGCACATGGAGGGACTCGTGCCACTTGGAAGTGTTGGCGATCCACCCCAGGGGTGTTTGATCGTCTCCGCCAGCGCTGTCCAGGGGGTCACCGGCACGAGTCGTTCAAGCCTAGCTTCGACAAACAGCTCAACCCTGTTTTTCCCACTCAAGAAGAAGCTGCATATCCCGCTGAACTGTGTCACACACATGCTTTGGCCCTCGTTGCAGAGTGCAGTAAGAGGGGTGCTCAGTTCCCAAACTCTGCCTTCGACCCCCAAGGAGCTTTGGTTGAACGTTCAATCCCCACAAAGCACGGCATCCGGGCACTTCCTCCCATCGTGTCCGAATATGCCGTCGTGACAGATCAGCGCCCACAATCTCTGCCATTCAAGCAATTGTCCAAGTTGCCATCCTTTGTAGAAAATGGGGAGTCACGAACAGAAGGGAAAAGAGCAAAGGTCAGCAATCCACGCAAAACAGAAATCAGACTTTCCCAAGCGGACCCAAAGGAACTCTTTGGTGTCTTTCGTGAACCTGAGGTCTTTGTTGACGCCGCATTGACGGCCAAGCACCCGATTGACTATGCGTTCCCATTGCCTGACGCCTTGCTAGAGGCGGTTGCAAAGTTGATCTCAGATGGACCCAAGCTCACCATCGCAAGACGAAAGCTGGCATTGAAGAAGATTCAAGTGCGAGCGGATAGACTCAGGGCCCAAGAGCTTGAATTGCACGCCAGCCTTGACCCCAGGATCGCCAAGGTGGTGGAAGGGAAAAGCCTCCTTCTGTGGAAGGAACTCTTGGAGGAGACAAGTTTTGACGACCCTAACTTGTTTGATGAATTCTGCAAGGGTTTCAAAGTAACCGGTAAAGCCACACACTGTGATGAATTTCCTCATGGTTTTCAACCACCTCTTCGGTCCGTGGAAGATTTAAAGCAGAACTCCGTGTGGCTCAAGAAGCGGTCCATAGGTAAGTGTAAAAGCTCAGGCAATCTCGAAATGGACCGCACGGTGTGGAGCAAGACCCTCAAGGAGAGGGACTGTGGTTGGATCTGTGGTCCTTTCACGGAGCAAGAGGTAGACGCTCAGCTGGGGCACTCCCAATGGCTGGCCACCCGCAGGTTTGGATTGCAACAGCCTAATAAAGTCCGATTGATTGACAACTGCTTGTCCTCAGGTGTCAACTCAGCCTTTTCGGGAACCAACAAATTGACCCTCCTGGGGGTCGACGCCTTAGCATCCTTGGTGCTGTGTGTCATGAACTGTGTTTCAAGCTCCACTCGATTCAACTTGGTCTTGTCAGGCGGGAACGGTGTTGCGGTCGAGCCTAGCCCGCTGTGGGGTGGGAAGCTCGAGTTGCTTGGTCGGACAGTAGACCTAGAGTCAGCGTACAAACAGGTAGCAGCCAGCCCTGACGACGATTGGGCCAAAGTCATCGGTTTGGCGCCACTTCAAGTGTGTACAGCTTCAACCGTGTCAGCAAGTCAATCTGGCACATCGCTTGTAAGCTTTTCAACCAGTGGTGCATTAACTACTACGATGACTATCCGTGTGTGGACCCAGCACTCCGGGTCACAATCCTTCGAAGGCCTCCTCAAAGCGTTAGGCTGGAAGTTTGATAGCGAGGGCCCCAAGGCTACCAGGTACAACAAAGTCTTTGATGTCTTAGGCATTCGTGTTGATTTGTCGTGTTCCCAAACTGGAGTCGTCACTTTGGAAAACAAGCCAACGAGAGCCGAACGTCTCTTGGAGCAGGTCGCTACAACCCTGACAGAAGGCCGAGTGCACTCTTCGCTTGCTGCGACATTGCACGGTCAGTTGAATTTTGTTCAGAGTTTCTACTCCATATGCAACCTCAAGCCAGCCATGATGATCCTTTCGGATATTGCCAATTCGGGCTGGAAAGCGCACCATGCCAAGCTATGGGCCATCGCCGCCACGTACTTGGTGTATGCCTTAAAAAACTCTCCCCCTAGGTCGCTTTCCTTGCAAGATGAACAGAGGCCCATCCTGGTTTTCTCCGACGGAGCTTGGGAACCTGAAAACTCCGTTAAGGCAGGAGCAGGAATTGTTTTCGTAGACCCCGTCCGTGGAACTAGGATTGTGAATGAGGTCGATGTTGACCCCCGGCTTATAACTAGATGGTTAAGCATGGGAAAGACACAGATCATAGCTGAACTTGAACTGCTGCCAGTGCTTGCGGGTCTCTCCCACTATGCCGATGCTGTTCGAGGTAGGAGGGTCTTGTGGTTTGTGGACAACAACTCTGTTCGAGACATGTTGGCCAAAGGCTCGTCGCCGGCCATCCAGCTTTTCACCATGTTGGTAGAAGTAGGTCGGCTCACCCATATAGTGCAGGCCATGATTTGGTACTCACGCGTGCCTTCTAAGAGCAACATTGCTGATCTCCCTTCTCGACAGTTGCCTGAGCAAGCGGCCAGGTTAATCAAAGGGATTGTTGGCCCCAAATTGTCCTTGGGAGAAGACCTGGTCAAGGTGTGCGTCGATGCAGCCTCTTTCATTGACTTCATGGAGCAGATCGTTAGTCGATGAAAAATGGGGTGATGTGCTGCATTGTTCTCACGGAGTCATGGCCGCGTCAATGACGCATTGTGTCCACACTCTGGTGGCATTGCTTCTTTGTATCCACATGTATTGTGGCCTGACTTCCAGAGCAGCTATCTTCGATGCCCCTTGACCTCTGGTCGACTTCCAAATTAACTGAAGAGAGAAAAAGAGAAGCTGAATTATAAGCCGACCGTCGAAGACTTCAAGTGTTATATATATGAGTACATAAGAAGAACATACTGTTTGGTAATTGAAATTATATGAATTGTCTTAGCAGAATTTGTTTAAACGATGTAAGCGTTCAACCAAGTTGAGAGCGCAATCTTTTTGAACAAACAGCGTACGCGTTCTGCTTTGTTCCTTCTTCTGTTGGGATCTCTAGATTGTGGTGGGGGTCTCTTCGATTGTTCGTGTGTCGTCTCTAGATTTCCGATTGTGTGAGGTCTTTAGATTTCAGGGAAGTCTCTACAATTGTTTATATACTTTTGTGGCAAAAGTTAAAATGAAACTTGCCCTCTTGTTAAGGCCATTGTGCACATTGCTGTGTTTAAACAAATTGCGCATTGCGCAAATCGATGTCTGAAGAAAGGATTCCAAAGGAACTCAAAGATGTCTCACTTTCGATGTCCGATCAGTTGTGCTTCACACATCCGATATGTACCCCGCAGTTTGAGGTGGGCCGGTGGGTGCGTTCGATTGTTTCCCTCCCGCCCAACCCTTCTCCGCACCGCCGGGGTGATGTGCTGCATTGTTCTCACGGAGTCATGGCCGCGTCAATGACGCATTGTGTCCACACTCTGGTGGCATTGCTTCTTTGTATCCACATGTATTGTGGCCTGACTTCCAGAGCAGCTATCTTCGATGCCCCTTGACCTCTGGTCGACTTCCAAATTAATTGAAGAGAGAAAAAAAGAAGCTGAATTATAAACCGACCGTCGAAGACTTCAAGTGTTATATATATGAGTACATAAGAAGAACATACTGTTTGGTAATTGAAATTATATGAATTGTCTTAGCAGAATTTGTTTAAAAGATACTTCCTTCCGGTATTCCTCGAGTTGACGATGACCCTGGTGGAGGGCTGGGTCCACTGGAGGTTTGGGCAAGCTCAATGTGGGATAGTGCATGGGGCAAGTGTAGCCCTGGGGGCAAGCTTGTTGGCACCGTCTTCATTCGTGCCAATGTATTGAAGCGAACAGCATTCAGCAAAGGTTCGGCGACCAAAGTTCACGCAGTTCGGCGCAGTCACCTTAGTCAATGCATGCCTTTAAAGACCGTGCCACGAGGATCATCAGGCCATGTGCACACTGTGTCCCATCTGCCATAGGGGCCGTGTCAGATTTCGACAAGTTTCCAGTGGAGTCATGGGATGTACATGTCAGGTGGGGCACAGGTATACACACACCGTAGGCCCAAAGAGCGCATAGAATAGACGGCGCATTGTTTCAGGTCCACAAAGCGCTGCGCTTGCCACGATACCTGCGCATCAAGCTGCGCAAAGTTGCGCCTGCCACGAAATCTGCACTTCAAAGGTCAAAAAGTGATTGCCACAAAATTTCAAGCATTGTGTGGATGTTCGTGTTCCCGATTCCCGATGTCTAACCCTAGGCAAAACAAACTGGGTGAATTTTGGAACGTAGTGATTGTCTTGGATTATTGCATTGTGAGATTGTTTTGCGCTTCAACATTCACGCAGTGCAATGCCAGCACTTGCACATTCTGGTGTGAATGTATTTCTTTATTTGTGGGACCGACTTTGCAGTCCGAGTTCATTCCGTTCAGAGTTCAGTCTTGTGTTTAGCACATCAGATTGACAAACAACCATCGACCAATATGTTTCCACATTCCTCATCCGTAGATTGTTTGATTCTTTTCTGCCCTCATGCCCCATCACCCCTTGCTTTGATGCTACCATGCGCACAATTCCACACTACGGATCATGGTCCCCATGCCTTACGGGGGAAATTGGGTGCTTCCCGAGATTGTGTGAAATACCACCAGTCACGTTCATTTTTTCCTTCCCATCGCCATTTTGTTACAGTGTCTTTCACAATACGTCCACAAAATTTGCGGGGGTTTCCAGAGGGTTAGAAACATGCTAGACTTGGTAAGACGCAAAATGTGACTACAACGACATTTGAGCGTACACGGTGTCAACAGAGAATGAATTAGCATGGTGTAATACACATGTGAATGTAGGACCGAACAAGGAGCAGGTGTAAACTTATCAACACCGCTCATGCATACGGATCTGGGACTTGCAGGGGGTCATGCTTTTTCAATTTGAGTCGGAGGTCAGGATGGAAGAGGGCCCTCTGATTGAAGGGACGTGTAGGTGGCGGATGCTGCTGCCGAATCCGCTTTCTCCTGCCAAGATTTGCACCTCTCCCGAACACGTGCTGCAAATGTCAAAGGAGCTCCTTTTACTTGCTTTGCCTTGCCTACGTGCGGTTGTGCTTGCATCTGATTGTGAAGGCAAGCAGCGGTTCAGTCAAACCTTAGTTGCAGTGTTACTCTACTGTTGCAATAGCCAACTCTTCTGCTGAGCGTTGTTCTTGCAAGCAATTGCTGCCCAAGGCTCCACAGAGCACGCGAGTGACGCAGCGATTTTCTGAAGGAGAAAGCACGTGCCCTTATCAAAATCCTGGGTGGCGCAACATGTCGCCGCCTGGCTGAAGACTCCAGATGTCGAAGCTGACTTGTGAAGCCCTGCAGCGTATGCTTGATATACCTTGATATTCAGTGGGCAAGAAGGTCCATTGGCAGCTGCTAAGGTTCTGGGAGATTCCGGGCATGAAGGCTCGGCCACGAGTTTCCACCCACCTATTGTGCAGTGGCAAGCTCAAACAAAGGCTGGCGTGGTCACCGGAGACCTGGCTTGGGCTCTCTTGCAGCATGCCAAGGAGAGCTCTGGATCACATTAAGGACATTGGAAAGGGGATTTGTAATGTCTCTTCGCTCATTCACAGGAACACAAGTATGCCATCCCAGCTTTCAACTGCACCAGCTTAGAGCTGAACTGCTCTGGTGACCAGTGAGTGAAGGATCTTTGGTGTTCTTTGGTGCTTGTGATAGCTTATGTACAAATCCTGCGTATGCCGGCCACTGAACGAGGCTCCAGCACCATCAACTCTGTCCTCGAAGCGGGCAAGGACGGGATGCCTGATTCCTGATGTTCATATGCATATGCTGTCAGCATGGCTGTCCATTTAAATACCAAAACTTAGCGTCTTCATGGGATTCCCACGGCCTTTTGCCTCGTCATTTGGCTCGCACCATGTATTTCCTTTGTCCCCCAGGAACTCAACCGTCCAGTGATGATCCAGTTTTCCGAGGGAGGCTCTGCCTTTGCAGCTGGACTTAAGGATGTCAAAGGCATAGAGTAGCAATCTGGGTAATCATTCCAGGGGTCACCTCCCTTGCTGGAATACTTTTTAAAATAGTTTGAGCAGAATGACAACATGACCAGGTAGTAGGGCGTGGGCTGGTTGGTTGAGATACCAACTGGCTTGCTGGTTCTCATGCTGAGTGCTTTCCGACGTTTTCGATGTTTGATGCCATTTATTCTGCTTATCCCGAGAAGTTCCGAACCGAGAACCAAGAATCGGGAAGTTCCGAACGAGGTTCTGCCAATCCCATCAGTCTAGGTCAGACCTGCAGAGATGGATTGAATTGAAAGTAGTTTTCTATCGAGATATGCCAAGCCATCATTCCATCAACTCTCTTGTTTGCAGAAAACAACCTTTTTGTTTGTTTTTTTACTAGCAGTGTCGTTGAGGACTCCGCAGAATCTGCTACTTTTCACAAAAAACTCAAAACGCCCTCCACAGAGTTGTGCTGGTTTTGTGTCCGTTTTCTTCCACAAATAGGGTTTTTGATGCACATGGGCCTTGGGGCTGCGAACCTCCATCGACTTTAGAACGTTGCCATCCACTTGACGTTGCAAACTACAGATTGCATCCATAGTGCAACTCACTAGCGTGGCACTTGTTTCTACTAGCTTCTTGTTACTACTAGTAAGGCACCTGTTACTACTAGCGTGGCACTTGTTTCTACTAGCTTCTTGTTACTACTAGTAAGGCACCTGTTACTACTAGCGTGGCACTTGTTTCTACTAGCTTCTTGTTACTACTAGTAAGGCACCTGTTACTACTAGCGTGGCACTTGTTTCTACTAGCTTCTTGTTCCTACTAGTAAGGCACCTGTTACTACTAGCGTGGCACTTGTTTCTACTAGCTTCTTGCTACTACTAGTAAGGCACCTGTTACTACTAGCGTGGCACTTGTTTCTACTAGCTTCTTGTTACTACTAGTAAGGCACCTGTTACTACTAGCGTGGCACTTGTTTCTACTAGCTTCTTGTTACTACTAGTAAGGCACCTGTTACTACTAGCGTGGCACTTGTTTCTACTAGCTTCTTGTTACTACTAGTAAGGCACCTGTTACTACTAGCGTGGCACTTGTTTCTACTAGCTTCTTGTTACTACTAGTAAGGCACCTGTTACTACTAGCGTGGCACTTGTTTCTACTAGCTTCTTGTTACTACTAGTAAGGCACCTGTTACTACTAGCGTGGCACTTGTTTCTACTAGCTTCTTGTTACTACTAGTAAGGCACCTGTTACTACTAGCGTGGCACTTGTTTCTACTAGCTTCTTGTTACTACTAGTAAGGCACCTGTTACTACTAGCGTGGCACTTGTTTCTACTAGCTTCTTGTTACTACTAGTAAGGCACCTGTTACTACTAGCGTGGCACTTGTTTCTACTAGCTTCTTGTTACTACTAGTAAGGCACCTGTTACTACTAGCGTGGCACTTGTTTCTACTAGCTTCTTGTTACTACTAGTAAGGCACCTGTTACTACTAGCGTGGCACTTGTTTCTACTAGCTTCTTGTTACTACTAGTAAGGCACCTGTTACTACTAGCGTGGCACTTGTTTCTACTAGCTTCTTGTTACTACTAGTAAGGCACCTGTTACTACTAGCGTGGCACTTGTTTCTACTAGCTTCTTGTTACTACTAGTAAGGCACCTGTTACTACTAGCGTGGCACTTGTTTCTACTAGCTTCTTGTTACTACTAGTAAGGCACCTGTTACTACTAGCGTGGCACTTGTTTCTACTAGCTTCTTGTTACTACTAGTAAGGCACCTGTTACTACTAGCGTGGCACTTGTTTCTACTAGCTTCTTGTTACTACTAGTAAGGCACCTGTTACTACTAGCGTGGCACTTGTTTCTACTAGCTTCTTGTTACTACTAGTAAGGCACCTGTTACTACTAGCGTGGCACTTGTTTCTACTAGCTTCTTGTTACTACTAGTAAGGCACCTGTTACTACTAGCGTGGCACTTGTTTCTACTAGCTTCTTGTTACTACTAGTAAGGCACCTGTTACTACTAGCGTGGCACTTGTTTCTACTAGCTTCTTGTTACTACTAGTAAGGCACCTGTTACTACTAGCGTGGCACTTGTTTCTACTAGCTTCTTGTTACTACTAGTAAGGCACCTGTTACTACTAGCGTGGCACTTGTTTCTACTAGCTTCTTGTTACTACTAGTAAGGCACCTGTTACTACTAGCGTGGCACTTGTTTCTACTAGCTTCTTGTTACTACTAGTAAGGCACCTGTTACTACTAGCGTGGCACTTGTTTCTACTAGCTTCTTGTTACTACTAGTAAGGCACCTGTTACTACTAGCGTGGCACTTGTTTCTACTAGCTTCTTGTTACTACTAGTAAGGCACCTGTTACTACTAGCGTGGCACTTGTTTCTACTAGCTTCTTGTTACTACTAGTAAGGCACCTGTTACTACTAGCGTGGCACTTGTTTCTACTAGCTTCTTGTTACTACTAGTAAGGCACCTGTTACTACTAGCGTGGCACTTGTTTCTACTAGCTTCTTGTTACTACTAGTAAGGCACCTGTTACTACTAGCGTGGCACTTGTTTCTACTAGCTTCTTGTTACTACAGCTTTTGGATAGTGCACCTCGTTGAGGCGAAACACTGTACACTTCATCAACGGGGTATGTTGTGACAGAGGGACCCAGAATACTCCCCATCGCTGTCGTGCTTCAACTGTGCTCAGCAAAGGTTGCAGGAAAGGCGCTGCCAAATGAGAAGGGCAAGCTGCAGGCACACAC
>CAXIVM010001662.1:0-47840 GCA_964035705.1 Porites rus | reverse complement strand
TAGTAGTAAGGCACTTGTTACTAGAAGCGATGCACTTGTTACTAGTAGCTTCTTGTTTCTAGTAGTAAGGCACTTGTTACTAGAAGCGATGCACTTGTTACTAGTAGCTTCTTGTTTCTAGTAGTAAGGCACTTGTTACTAGAAGCGATGCACTTGTTACTAGTAGCTTCTTGTTTCTAGTAGTAAGGCACTTGTTACTAGAAGCGATGCACTTGTTACTAGTAGCTTCTTGTTTCTAGTAGTAAGGCACTTGTTACTAGAAGCGATGCACTTGTTACTAGTAGCTTCTTGTTTCTAGTAGTAAGGCACTTGTTACTAGAAGCGATGCACTTGTTACTAGTAGCTTCTTGTTTCTAGTAGTAAGGCACTTGTTACTAGAAGCGATGCACTTGTTACTAGTAGCTTCTTGTTTCTAGTAGTAAGGCACTTGTTACTAGAAGCGATGCACTTGTTACTAGTAGCTTCTTGTTTCTAGTAGTAAGGCACTTGTTACTAGAAGCGATGCACTTGTTACTAGTAGCTTCTTGTTTCTAGTAGTAAGGCACTTGTTACTAGAAGCGATGCACTTGTTACTAGTAGCTTCTTGTTTCTAGTAGTAAGGCACTTGTTACTAGAAGCGATGCACTTGTTACTAGTAGCTTCTTGTTTCTAGTAGTAAGGCACTTGTTACTAGAAGCGATGCACTTGTTACTAGTAGCTTCTTGTTTCTAGTAGTAAGGCACTTGTTACTAGAAGCGATGCACTTGTTACTAGTAGCTTCTTGTTTCTAGTAGTAAGGCACTTGTTACTAGAAGCGATGCACTTGTTACTAGTAGCTTCTTGTTTCTAGTAGTAAGGCACTTGTTACTAGAAGCGATGCACTTGTTACTAGTAGCTTCTTGTTTCTAGTAGTAAGGCACTTGTTACTAGAAGCGATGCACTTGTTACTAGTAGCTTCTTGTTTCTAGTAGTAAGGCACTTGTTACTAGAAGCGATGCACTTGTTACTAGTAGCTTCTTGTTTCTAGTAGTAAGGCACTTGTTACTAGAAGCGATGCACTTGTTACTAGTAGCTTCTTGTTTCTAGTAGTAAGGCACTTGTTACTAGAAGCGATGCACTTGTTACTAGTAGCTTCTTGTTTCTAGTAGTAAGGCACTTGTTACTAGAAGCGATGCACTTGTTACTAGTAGCTTCTTGTTTCTAGTAGTAAGGCACTTGTTACTAGAAGCGATGCACTTGTTACTAGTAGCTTCTTGTTTCTAGTAGTAAGGCACTTGTTACTAGAAGCGATGCACTTGTTACTAGTAGCTTCTTGTTTCTAGTAGTAAGGCACTTGTTACTAGAAGCGATGCACTTGTTACTAGTAGCTTCTTGTTTCTAGTAGTAAGGCACTTGTTACTAGAAGCGATGCACTTGTTACTAGTAGCTTCTTGTTTCTAGTAGTAAGGCACTTGTTACTAGAAGCGATGCACTTGTTACTAGTAGCTTCTTGTTTCTAGTAGTAAGGCACTTGTTACTAGAAGCGATGCACTTGTTACTAGTAGCTTCTTGTTTCTAGTAGTAAGGCACTTGTTACTAGAAGCGATGCACTTGTTACTAGTAGCTTCTTGTTTCTAGTAGTAAGGCACTTGTTACTAGAAGCGATGCACTTGTTACTAGTAGCTTCTTGTTTCTAGTAGTAAGGCACTTGTTACTAGAAGCGATGCACTTGTTACTAGTAGCTTCTTGTTTCTAGTAGTAAGGCACTTGTTACTAGAAGCGATGCACTTGTTACTAGTAGCTTCTTGTTTCTAGTAGTAAGGCACTTGTTACTAGAAGCGATGCACTTGTTACTAGTAGCTTCTTGTTTCTAGTAGTAAGGCACTTGTTACTAGAAGCGATGCACTTGTTACTAGTAGCTTCTTGTTTCTAGTAGTAAGGCACTTGTTACTAGAAGCGATGCACTTGTTACTAGTAGCTTCTTGTTTCTAGTAGTAAGGCACTTGTTACTAGAAGCGATGCACTTGTTACTAGTAGCTTCTTGTTTCTAGTAGTAAGGCACTTGTTACTAGAAGCGATGCACTTGTTACTAGTAGCTTCTTGTTTCTAGTAGTAAGGCACTTGTTACTAGAAGCGATGCACTTGTTACTAGTAGCTTCTTGTTTCTAGTAGTAAGGCACTTGTTACTAGAAGCGATGCACTTGTTACTAGTAGCTTCTTGTTTCTAGTAGTAAGGCACTTGTTACTAGAAGCGATGCACTTGTTACTAGTAGCTTCTTGTTTCTAGTAGTAAGGCACTTGTTACTAGAAGCGATGCACTTGTTACTAGTAGCTTCTTGTTTCTAGTAGTAAGGCACTTGTTACTAGAAGCGATGCACTTGTTACTAGTAGCTTCTTGTTTCTAGTAGTAAGGCACTTGTTACTAGAAGCGATGCACTTGTTACTAGTAGCTTCTTGTTTCTAGTAGTAAGGCACTTGTTACTAGAAGCGATGCACTTGTTACTAGTAGCTTCTTGTTTCTAGTAGTAAGGCACTTGTTACTAGAAGCGATGCACTTGTTACTAGTAGCTTCTTGTTTCTAGTAGTAAGGCACTTGTTACTAGAAGCGATGCACTTGTTACTAGTAGCTTCTTGTTTCTAGTAGTAAGGCACTTGTTACTAGAAGCGATGCACTTGTTACTAGTAGCTTCTTGTTTCTAGTAGTAAGGCACTTGTTACTAGAAGCGATGCACTTGTTACTAGTAGCTTCTTGTTTCTAGTAGTAAGGCACTTGTTACTAGAAGCGATGCACTTGTTACTAGTAGCTTCTTGTTTCTAGTAGTAAGGCACTTGTTACTAGAAGCGATGCACTTGTTACTAGTAGCTTCTTGTTTCTAGTAGTAAGGCACTTGTTACTAGAAGCGATGCACTTGTTACTAGTAGCTTCTTGTTTCTAGTAGTAAGGCACTTGTTACTAGAAGCGATGCACTTGTTACTAGTAGCTTCTTGTTTCTAGTAGTAAGGCACTTGTTACTAGAAGCGATGCACTTGTTACTAGTAGCTTCTTGTTTCTAGTAGTAAGGCACTTGTTACTAGAAGCGATGCACTTGTTACTAGTAGCTTCTTGTTTCTAGTAGTAAGGCACTTGTTACTAGAAGCGATGCACTTGTTACTAGTAGCTTCTTGTTTCTAGTAGTAAGGCACTTGTTACTAGAAGCGATGCACTTGTTACTAGTAGCTTCTTGTTTCTAGTAGTAAGGCACTTGTTACTAGAAGCGATGCACTTGTTACTAGTAGCTTCTTGTTTCTAGTAGTAAGGCACTTGTTACTAGAAGCGATGCACTTGTTACTAGTAGCTTCTTGTTTCTAGTAGTAAGGCACTTGTTACTAGAAGCGATGCACTTGTTACTAGTAGCTTCTTGTTTCTAGTAGTAAGGCACTTGTTACTAGAAGCGATGCACTTGTTACTAGTAGCTTCTTGTTTCTAGTAGTAAGGCACTTGTTACTAGAAGCGATGCACTTGTTACTAGTAGCTTCTTGTTTCTAGTAGTAAGGCACTTGTTACTAGAAGCGATGCACTTGTTACTAGTAGCTTCTTGTTTCTAGTAGTAAGGCACTTGTTACTAGAAGCGATGCACTTGTTACTAGTAGCTTCTTGTTTCTAGTAGTAAGGCACTTGTTACTAGAAGCGATGCACTTGTTACTAGTAGCTTCTTGTTTCTAGTAGTAAGGCACTTGTTACTAGAAGCGATGCACTTGTTACTAGTAGCTTCTTGTTTCTAGTAGTAAGGCACTTGTTACTAGAAGCGATGCACTTGTTACTAGTAGCTTCTTGTTTCTAGTAGTAAGGCACTTGTTACTAGAAGCGATGCACTTGTTACTAGTAGCTTCTTGTTTCTAGTAGTAAGGCACTTGTTACTAGAAGCGATGCACTTGTTACTAGTAGCTTCTTGTTTCTAGTAGTAAGGCACTTGTTACTAGAAGCGATGCACTTGTTACTAGTAGCTTCTTGTTTCTAGTAGTAAGGCACTTGTTACTAGAAGCGATGCACTTGTTACTAGTAGCTTCTTGTTTCTAGTAGTAAGGCACTTGTTACTAGAAGCGATGCACTTGTTACTAGTAGCTTCTTGTTTCTAGTAGTAAGGCACTTGTTACTAGAAGCGATGCACTTGTTACTAGTAGCTTCTTGTTTCTAGTAGTAAGGCACTTGTTACTAGAAGCGATGCACTTGTTACTAGTAGCTTCTTGTTTCTAGTAGTAAGGCACTTGTTACTAGAAGCGATGCACTTGTTACTAGTAGCTTCTTGTTTCTAGTAGTAAGGCACTTGTTACTAGAAGCGATGCACTTGTTACTAGTAGCTTCTTGTTTCTAGTAGTAAGGCACTTGTTACTAGAAGCGATGCACTTGTTACTAGTAGCTTCTTGTTTCTAGTAGTAAGGCACTTGTTACTAGAAGCGATGCACTTGTTACTAGTAGCTTCTTGTTTCTAGTAGTAAGGCACTTGTTACTAGAAGCGATGCACTTGTTACTAGTAGCTTCTTGTTTCTAGTAGTAAGGCACTTGTTACTAGAAGCGATGCACTTGTTACTAGTAGCTTCTTGTTTCTAGTAGTAAGGCACTTGTTACTAGAAGCGATGCACTTGTTACTAGTAGCTTCTTGTTTCTAGTAGTAAGGCACTTGTTACTAGAAGCGATGCACTTGTTACTAGTAGCTTCTTGTTTCTAGTAGTAAGGCACTTGTTACTAGAAGCGATGCACTTGTTACTAGTAGCTTCTTGTTTCTAGTAGTAAGGCACTTGTTACTAGAAGCGATGCACTTGTTACTAGTAGCTTCTTGTTTCTAGTAGTAAGGCACTTGTTACTAGAAGCGATGCACTTGTTACTAGTAGCTTCTTGTTTCTAGTAGTAAGGCACTTGTTACTAGAAGCGATGCACTTGTTACTAGTAGCTTCTTGTTTCTAGTAGTAAGGCACTTGTTACTAGAAGCGATGCACTTGTTACTAGTAGCTTCTTGTTTCTAGTAGTAAGGCACTTGTTACTAGAAGCGATGCACTTGTTACTAGTAGCTTCTTGTTTCTAGTAGTAAGGCACTTGTTACTAGAAGCGATGCACTTGTTACTAGTAGCTTCTTGTTTCTAGTAGTAAGGCACTTGTTACTAGAAGCGATGCACTTGTTACTAGTAGCTTCTTGTTTCTAGTAGTAAGGCACTTGTTACTAGAAGCGATGCACTTGTTACTAGTAGCTTCTTGTTTCTAGTAGTAAGGCACTTGTTACTAGAAGCGATGCACTTGTTACTAGTAGCTTCTTGTTTCTAGTAGTAAGGCACTTGTTACTAGAAGCGATGCACTTGTTACTAGTAGCTTCTTGTTTCTAGTAGTAAGGCACTTGTTACTAGAAGCGATGCACTTGTTACTAGTAGCTTCTTGTTTCTAGTAGTAAGGCACTTGTTACTAGAAGCGATGCACTTGTTACTAGTAGCTTCTTGTTTCTAGTAGTAAGGCACTTGTTACTAGAAGCGATGCACTTGTTACTAGTAGCTTCTTGTTTCTAGTAGTAAGGCACTTGTTACTAGAAGCGATGCACTTGTTACTAGTAGCTTCTTGTTTCTAGTAGTAAGGCACTTGTTACTAGAAGCGATGCACTTGTTACTAGTAGCTTCTTGTTACCCGTGACGCTTTGTTCCAGTTGGCCATTGCTAGGATTGCTAGGAGCTTGGCCGCTATAGTGGAGATGTGCATGCGATAACTGTTTGTCACAATCGAAGTGCTCCGACTCCGTCTCCAAAAAAGTAACGATCAGGCCCGAGTGCCCAAGCTGGTGCGTGGTATGAAAAACAAGTCTGGGCATTCAATTGCTCAAGTCTGGGCATTCGTTCTTTTGGTAAGTCCTCCGGCTAGATATTGGCCAAGTGTTCAATTAGGAGAAAAAGGTCAACGTTCGTGTCGTCATTCCTTTTGCTCAAGTCCAAGCCGCATTCTGAAATCCTGCGTTCTGAAACCTTGGTGTTCCAGACTTGCTGCATTATCCAACAAAAAACTGTTGTTCCAGGGCTAGGTTAACACGTCAGTGTCACTTTGCAATGAAATTGGTCGAAAGAAAGGAACTAAAAGGTCCAAAGCTCGAAAAAGAAAAAGCAACGAATGGGAAGCTATTGCTATTAAGTTGGAGGCCATCACTATTAGGTTGAAAGCCAACGCAAGTCGGTTGGAGGCCATCGCTATTAGCGGCCTTTCAGTTAGTGAGCGAAGGTCGGTTTTTCCTTGAGGGTCCGCCCACACGCAGCACTTCAACATGTAGTGGGGGGAGTGTGGATAGAGGATCTTTTTTGGATTTGGAGTGAACCTTCACAGCCACTTGTGATGAACACAGGACGGCTGACGCTCTTGTGATGGCGAAATCACAGCGGCTGCGTGGACTGCTGCTGTTTGAACCTGGTGTAACCTGCATAAGCTCAGAAACAACTGCGCTTTCTTCTGATCGCTTTCCTCTCAATTACTATTCTTCCGCATAATATGTGTACAAGTAGTCTATGTGGCAGTAGGTCGCACTTGCTAGATTAAACATAGTGTTCAAATCATGTTTGTGTCTTTTCCTTTTCATGGAACTGGTACCTTGCACCTGGGTATGTTGTTGAACCTCCCAGTCACCACGGCTATTAGCCTGCCCCCTTTTCAACACAAATCACCTCGCCGAGTGTCTTTGTTTCGACAATCGTGCTGAAGATTTGGGGGTCGGTCTTCATTTCCGTCACTTTGGCCTGTGCCTGAGTGAGGCTGTGCTGCCGAAGGAGCTCCACAAAACTGAAAAGAATTGACAGGAGGTAGCGTCAAAACTGGACTTGATTCTAAATGATAGCGATGGCCTCCAACCTAAGAGCGATGGCCTACAGCTCACCGGCTACCCTTCACGCAAGTTACATTACTGGAACAGAAATGGCAATTGTGCAACCTATCAAGTCTTCGCTAAAGAAGACCAAACTGGGTTGAGAGATGTTGTAAGTTGTAAGCCTCAAAGGGAACCAAAACAGCGGAGAACCAGGTTTGTGAACATCCTTGATTCGTAGCGCGAGACAATGAAGACTGGAAATCACAGCGCCAGAAACGCCCAAATTCTCTAGGTCACCAAAAGTGGATTTGTATGTTTGGAAGATTCCCAAGACTTGCATGGCAAATTCTGTGAACGTTTCTGACGGCACCCTGTCTTTGGAATTTCTCGAAAAAGTGTTTGGAAGACCGTTCTTTCTTTGTTTAACTATTCTAAAGAGAAAAACCTACTAACAAGCTCAGGTCGACCTGAATATCAAAATTATTGATTTTCCACTTAGGGGTAGACTAGAACACCTAATTACTTGCAAGCATGTTTAAATTCCTGCAAGAGTGAAAATTCAAGTGCCCAGCTGCGGTTGGCTCTTGTTGTTCAAACACGAAGACTTGCCAATCCACAAGCCACGTTGTAGTCTGCAGCCGCCTCTCCACATCCAGGCGCCGGCCGAGGGCCTGCGCCTCGGAAGACAAAATAGAAAGCAAACCATGTTTTTCTTTTCTCTAGTAGCCTTCTTGCTCCTAGTAGTAAGGCCAGGAGCCCCTAGTAGCGTCCTTGCTCCGTTCGTAGCGATGCCCTTTGCTCCTACTAGCGATGGCATCGAATAACCTACTAGAGATGGCCTCCAACCTTCTGGCGATGACCCAACAACCAGCTCTTTGACGTTTGTACTGAGAGCAGTTCCTGTGACACGATGTTGGACTCCCAAGCCCCGAAGTAGCTCACCTCAGTTCTTCAACATCAGCACTGCTTCGTCTTGTGCCTGTTTCTGTCTTCTTTTGTTCTTTCTTCCAGCTTTACTGCAAGACATGAGCCACTGTTGACCTGTAAGTGAGTGTTCTCTGTCCTAGCTTATCTCATGTTGATGAAAAAAAATGCCATGAAAAGACACTGAGCGAAATGCCAATGCCAAGGCACCAAGGAGGTTCGGACTGCATTTTCCACTTCGTTTGCAGTTGCATCATTGACAGTGAGGGTAATGTTTCCCATTGCTCTCACCTTGGCGGAGAGGAGTATCTGAGATCTGATGGGGTCGAGCCAAAGATGGCCAAACATTAAAGTTCGGGTGAAGCAGGCTTTTAAAATGTTCAGCTGGCATACTTTGGGACTCAACACTACCAATGAAAAGAATACCTTTAAAAACACCTGCGCAATTCTGTTGCGCACAACAAAGACACAAGAAAAGGCAAAGAACATCAAACCCGAACGCAAAACAAATTGAATATCTCAAATTGTGTACACTCTTACCTGACACTCGTTTAAGGCCTTTTTAGAGGACACCCTTGCGCGACACTCTTTTCCGTCGCAGTCACGCTCTTGTAGGCTGCTTTCCCGCCGCACTATTGCTTGACACTCTTGCGCAGCACTTTTCTAAAGTGCGACACTCCTGTGCTGCATTCTTCTAGAGCACTCTTGCTCTTTAACAAGCATCTCGTGTGAGATTTCTTCCACAAACGTGTCAAGCCTCCGAAACGAGCATTTCGTTCAAGACTTCCTCGGAAGAGTCAAGCGGGAAGCCTCATGATAGCGCCCACATGACGGCTGTCTGTTGAGCAGTTTTGCAATCCAAGCAAAGCCCGCTGACACGCCACTCCCTAGGGCACAGCCACCATCAGCTTCATCAACCTTCCCAACCTCACCCAACACTTTCAACTGACACATGACGATGCCACAGCTTGAAACATCGAGCAAAGTGCGCACCACACGGCATGTTTGGAATAACTTTGACACGTTGCAATTTGCCATAGTCAGCCAATGTCCCAATTTTAGCTGAGATTGGTCACACAAACCCACCTTCGAAGCAAGCCCTTCAGCAAAATCCCAATGGCACGGCAACATCAAACACTTGCACAAACCACCCTGAGAATGCCAATCGAACGGCACAGCGACACACGCTGTCGACGTCACGCAACACTCCACCTGGGCAGCAAATTCATACTTTGCACTTGGAAGTCACGTTTCTACCCTATTTCACACAAAAACCGAACGGGTCATACTTCCATCCAAGACCTGAAAAAGCTTGGGCCATACAGAGATCTGTTCTCTCGCTCGCCAACGGTCGACGGTTTTTGGATGCCGAAGCGGCAAACACAGCTCTACCCACGGAGCTCCAAAGTTCTTTCGAACCCTTTGCTGCACATTTATTCGGGAAACAAAGGACAAGGACCTGACAGTGTGGAAAACTCAGGGCAATCGGAGCTGTAAGCAAGTGGCCACATGGGGCAAGTGGGGCCAAGTGGCCTTCAGAAGCTTTCAGCGCTGAAGTATGGCGTGGGAGTGTGAAGCGCGGTGACTGACGATGCATCGAACACATAGACATGTATTTTTCCACTTTTTTAGACGATGCGCTACCAAAGAACAGGTTTCCAGACCTTCTGGGCAAATTGAATGTCCAGAACCCTTGTACAGAGTGTACAGGGATACACTCTTTCAGTGCACAGCACAAGCTCCAATCAACTTAGCTTGCACGACACGAAAACGTTTAAGAAAAGCAAGGTCTTCCAGCTAGAGAAGGATAATGCTTGTGCATCGTGTCAATGTTGTGCATCTTAGACTCCAAAAAGAATCGTGTAGGATCTTTGCAACACACATTGTGCCAAAAGCTCTGCATCCTATCGACCACTCATTCATTCAACCACTCTTTCCATACACCGGCACATGTGATGTGGCTGGGCCTCACCGCCTGACCTGGATCCTAAGCTGTGGAAGTTGATCCTTGTGGCCCTAAGTGACATGCCCTTTGTTCCTACTACCGTTCTTACTCCTAGTAGTAAGGCCAGGAGCTACTAGTAGTGTCCTTGCTCCTGGTAGCGAGGCCCTTTGCTACTAGTAGCGATGCCCTTGCTCCTAGTAGCTTCTTCTTACCTTTAGCATGAGTTCCGTGCCACGAATCGTTTGCATTGTCACTCAGCGCACTGGACATCAGTAATTGCAGTGATTCTGAGCCATGCGTTTCTTCAGTTCCAAACAACATGCTTTTGCTGTTGAGAAAAAGGAAAAAAGGAAAAGGCCCAGAGGTCTAACGAGAAAATATACAGACAATACAATGTATAGAGGTCTAAAGAAAGGAAAGGACAAAGTAAAGAAAGCACAGAACAGCTTGTCTGAACTCAAAAGAGTAAAACAGGAAAAGAAAAGAACATGTCAAAAGGCCTAAAGAAAGAAAGACACAAATAACAAAACGCTTAGATCAAATATAAAAGATATGAAACAAGAAAATAAAAAGACAACCCGTTTAAAAAATCAACAAAGAAAAGATAGACGAAACCAGAAAGGAACAAGAGTTGACGATCACGTTGGAATCTAACACTATGAACGAAAATACACAACAACGAAAAGGAAAATATCAAGTTGAAGCCCCAAAAGGACAAAGGGAAAAAACACAATGAGAGATGTTGGAAGCAATGACACTCACGGTCTGCAGCGCCAGAGTCTTTTCCTCAGCCGGATCCTAGGGCCTGAGCGCACGAGTGCACCTGTCGACATGCGCGAATCAGTAGCACCAAAAACGCTACCTCATCGCTTAAGCGCCGCTAAGCTGAGTTAAGGCTCAGTTCTATGAACTGAAAATGGCACGGATACACATTCAAATTGGCATTCGTAAAGATTGCAAGTGTCAATCTGAAAACACTTGCCATGGATGCATAAATTTCCAAAGCAGAGCTGAACTGCAATTGAATTACCCCCCTTCTTTTTTATTTTTATATTGTGGGGTGGGCAAAAGCTAGTGTTCAAGCATCATTACTTGACCTCTTGAAAAATACCAAACAAGTACGGTATACAGTTGTGGCATGAGAACATCACCCATATACATGGGCATCGGTGGCATGGGCAGCTCTTCAACCACAGACTGATCGGGTCTGGGAGGAACCTCCACTTCATCTTCAGACCAGCCACTGTCGTCAGCTGAGATATAGTTGGGTCCATGGAAAAGCTCTTTGCAGATTTCTAGCGCCAAAGAAAGGAAGGCAAAGCCACCCAAAGCTACGCCCGCAGTGATGCAAAGGCAAAGGAAACCAAACAATTGGAGACCCAGAAGCAGCCGCGCCACGATCAAGCTTCCATAAGAGGAAGCAGGCTTTGAGAACGCCTTCATCGGTCTCATCCTCAGGCTCCATCTGCGGCTCAAACTTGGCCACCATGGAGTCGAAGTCACTCTGGCTCAACTTTGCAGCTTGGACTGCAGCCCACTCGGAGAGGGGCATAGATGCAACTTTGCAAAGAACTGACCTCTTGCCGAAGACGGAGGAGAAGAACTCTCTATGCTCAACCTTCGTCACATTGGAAGCATCTCCAGCGCTGTTTGGTGCGCAAGGCGTGGAAGGCCTCTTCCGCTTGGAGGAAGGCGGGACAGCCTGCTGAGCTTTCATGGTGGCAAGCTCTTCTCGCATGCTTTGGAGTTGCTCAGCCAAATGGCATTGGATCTCACTCTTGGTACTCACCTGCGACGGCTGATCTTGGGAGCGACGCTGCAAGACCTCTTGTCGAAGCACGGAGAGGAGTTGCGCTGCATCGGCCTCAATCTGAGTTGCCTGAGGTGGCTGAGATTTGGTCATCTCTGCCCGAAGAGATGCAATCTCATCGTGGAGGAGCTTGAAGCTGGCATCCTGCTCAGCACACTGGTGTGAGGGAGCCGGCGTGTTCATACCAGCAACGGGGGTCAACACCGAAGCAATGGCCTGCAACTGTTGCTGAGCAGCAATCTCACTTTGAAGCTGATTGAGCAATGATGGCAAGCTGGTGCTTTTCCCATTTCCTTTCCCTGCAGATTTCCCATAGTTGGTGAATGAGCCGAAGCGGCCGCCACCACCACGATGATTCCAAGAGGAGCCGTATCCACGCCACTGGTAGCCGGACATGACTAGCAAATGGGCCGGCTTGTGCTTGCTATAAGGTCAGGCTTGAACCAATAAAGTGAAATTAATCAAATACCCAGAAGAACCAAGCAAACCAAAACCAGAGAAGTGCATCAAATAAAACTTCGAAATTCAATCGCGCCAAGTGTCAGCAATCCGCGAAAACACGGGATTAGAGAGATGTCTGACCCAGGTGCGGCGCACATAGCTCGTAGAAAATCCACTTCTCTGCCATATATTCATACAATAGAAAATTGCATCGGCCAGACCATCAACATTATTACTGCAAACATTTCCATCCAAATAGATTTGCATCAGCCTCGCCTGCGTACCCAAGATTCTAGCCTTTGCGTTTTGAACTTCTAAACCGTGAAAGGGTTCAAGACGAAACTTCTTGGGGTGCGAGGAAGTACCAGCAATCCACTGTTCTTCAGGCTTTTGCATCGTCAGCAGTAATTCAACACCTTGAAAATGAACATCCATATCCAACCATGTTCCACAGGAAGCAGAACTATTCTGACGTTCATACTGCACGCATGACTTCTGACAAAGACATTGGAAAAGGCATTGAGAGCACAGATATAGGCTGATAAGACAACAGTCATCTACGTATCTGCAAGCAGCAACTTGACGACGCCACAAAAGAGATACATCCAAGCCAAACTGTACCTGTCGGTGATTACTGTATTCCCAGGCATACTCTTCAGCGCAAAGTACAAGTGAAGTCTGGCATTTACTGAGTAGACCACCTATGGGAACACCGCGCAGCTGCCTATACACAAGGTTACCAACAGATACGAATTTTTGGCTCAAACTCAACATGTGAATAGAACGGAGCTGCTCAAAGGTCAGTAGATCTACGTTGTTGTGCTTGTGGAAGTTGTGTTTTGCCAGAAAACCATGTAGCTTGCGAGTTTTCAGCACGGCTACACCAATATACCCTGCATCCTTAGCCAGACCAATGTAGAAATCCAAGCAGGTCAGCACCAATCCAGAATCAATTGCTTCGTACATGGTGCCAGCATCAGCAACAGCGACTTCGATAGCGTGTTTCTCTGAAGAACAATTGGTGCATTGCAGCAAGGGAGCCACAGGGTGGACAATATGTTGGAAACGCCGACGAAGCATGGTAGCAGCAGTGGACAATGAAGTGACTTCATCCCCCAGACCAAGCTTGATAATCAATATCATGGTAGCTCGGGAAACTTTTCGGAACAGATTTTTCAAAATACGTTCCATCAGACTGTAGCTAACAATCTTTCTCATACAACTGTGTGTCTCATTGCAGCATGTTCGTCGTCCAGTCACAAAGCATTTTGCTTTAACAGTTGCATACGTGTACGGCAAGCTGCCCGGCACCACAGTTGGCCGCCAGCGAGGACCAAATCCCGCGCAAGCCACGCTATCAAAACAAGCTTTTTTGAATTGCCACGCATCTTCAAGACTCAAACCAGTCAGCTCCCATTTGGAGGCCTCTTTTTCAAGCAGGAAAATGACGCTAAGGCAATAGTCACGGATGGGAATGAGCCAAGCAGCCGATGGATCTTTATCTTCTGCAACCAGCACTTCATCCAATGAAGGTTGCACAAATGCATCATGCATCTTTCGGTCATGATATTGAAAAGAAGCCAACGCACTGCAAGTCAGCTGAGCACAAAGGGAATACAAATCATTCAAAACCAGCTCAAAGACCCCCAAAGGGGAGCACTTTGCAAACATGCTAAATTTCTTCATATCATCAGACATCTGTTGCCACAGCTGTCCAGCAACAATTGGCTGTCGCATCTTATGAAACTGCTTGAGCTGACGAAAGAATTTTCCATTCCAAGCACTCAATTTCTCCGCACGATCAAACCCCAACCATTTCTTACCATCCATGTTGCGAGCCACTCTGACCATGTTAAACCACCTCTTGTAAGTGACCGCAGCATCTGGAACCAATGACACCATGCTAATAACATGTTTGAAGCGCAACCGAGAGCCCGATCCAATTGAACGCCAATGGTGGTTCAAAATCTGCCAAACATCGCATGTAGCAACAGGCCAGGGAACTTTCCACACAAAAGTGCCAACTCGAGTCTCCCCAAAAAATTCGAGCAACCTATTCAAGCGAGCAACAGCTACTGATCGAAACAGTTGAGAGTGAATCATGCCAACAACTTGGGCAGCATGAAACAAAAGGTTGCGCGCAACACGCTGAGTGAGTTCCGCAAAGTCAAAGGCATGCTTTGGTCGGGAAAGAAATGCAACAAACAATAGAGGGCAAAGAAAAATGGAAAGCGGTCCAATAGCTCGTCTCATCTGAAGCTGCTTCATGTACAGCAATCGAAAAGGCATGTTGAGTGCGGTTCTAGGGGCCAGAGCTTCAACATATTCATGTGGGTTCTCAGCAAAAAACCATCGCCTATCAACAGTGCAACCAAATGCATGGTGTGCTTGTCGTGATTTTTTCGCAGGTCGTAGGCGTTTCTTATGATTTGGGGTACGATGAGCCGCATGGGCTGTGTTTGCACTAGCACAAGAAACACGAATGATTAGCTTCTCAGAGACATCAGCGCGATCTGTGGGAACACTGAACAGATAGTACTGGGAAAAGTCGGCCAAGGTCTCATGTTTGAATGCACGTGCCTTCCGATTTTCACACCGACCATCACGGTTGTGAAAAAATATGTCATACAAGTGTTCAATACCTCTGGCCAAGGGAGCCCCAACGACACCTGCCCGCTCATGCTCTGATTTCCCAACATAAGTAGCCGATCGACCAATGATGCAATAAATACTGCACATATTGACGCTCACAGCTGAATAACCAACGATGAATTGCATAGACAAGAAGGTGCAAAGAACTCGGGCCTTTTCATGTGCAGAACCAGTGTCCCGCAAAACATCTTGTATGGTGGGTGGAAAGCAACTTATTTTCTTGCAAGCGTGTTTGTGCCTACGCTTCCCGGCGTTATATTGGAATGAAATCAAAGCAAGTCCACGCGACGCTGCAATACAATGAAGAAGCCAAAGAATATGAATATGCGGGCCTGGCGCTCTGAAACGTAGTATGTGATGCCTCTCCCCCATGAATTGTCGCCCCAAAACCAAAATTGTGCCTGTATCATCTAAGAAGCTCTTCAAATTGCACTGACTAAGTCCACACATGCATGAAACAGTCGTCACCAACAAGAGTAGAATGGAAGAAATCGCGTGCAAAGAGAAAAACCGAGCCATCAGGTGCAACGCATTTAAAGCATCTGCCCAAATGAATACGTTGGAGTCATTACGCACATAGCAGGATTCAAGGCATGCGTTCAAAGCATCACAAAGCGCCGAAAAAGCACGTTGATCTGACACGGCAGCATCGCCCAAAACTTCCTGTAGCCTGTGCAAGGCTGACAAATTTCTTCTCATCTGCAAAATCAAATTTTGATATGAAAAGCGGAAATTTGTGGAGAATAAGGAAGCAAATCAATATGAAGGCCAATATGTAAGCAAATATGTAGGTTGAATATGTAGAATATGTAGGCTGTGACAACAGGATGTTTGGTCCCGGTAAGCACGTCAAAACACAATGAGAGATGTTGGAAGCAATGACACTCACGGTCTGCAGCACCAGAGTCTTTTCCTCAGCCGGATCCTAGGGCCTGAGCGCACGAGTGCACCTGTCGACATGCGCGAATCAGTAGCACCAAAACGCTACCTCATCGCTTAAGCGCCGCTAAGCTGAGTCAAGACTCAGTTCTATGAACTGAAAATGGCACGGATACACATTCAAATTGGCATTCGTAAAGATTGCAAGTGTCAATCTGAAAACACTTGCCATGGATGCATAAATTTCCAAAGCAGAGCTGAACTGCAATTGAATTAAAGCAATGTTGAACTGAAAAGGTGAAGAAAGAAAAAAATACACCAACACTTGTAATTCCAAAAGCAAAGCATACACCCAGCATGAAAACAGATAATGACATGGTTAACATGAAAAATGGAAACACACAAGAAAAGAAAAGTAAGTGACCCTTTAATTCAAAGACAGGAAAAAGAACAGAATCGTACGTTAATTCAAAAAAGAAAAGGAAAAGAACATAACATGTGCAAATCCAAAAAGGAAAAGTATAAAAGAAACAAGAGAAGAAGAAAACAGTATCACGCATAAAGCAAAAAAAAGTAACACAATGAAACAAAAAAGGTTAACATATCCCGTAAAGTCCAACACGTTGAAATAACAAAGAAAAGACAATGAATCAATCAATTCACAAAGGAAACCAACAAAAGAAATAAAAACATAGACATAAACCACATCTACACAAGAAAGAAAAGAGACAATATCACAAGTTTATTCAATGCAAACAAAACAGGAATATAAAACACAACTCTTAGGTTGTGTGTGATTCAAACAATGGAAACAAAACAGCAAAGACAAGGACCGTATGCTCTTTAGGAATAACACTGACTGTTAGTTCAAAAAGGAAAATATCAGAAACAAGCAAAGAACAGGATCATAACACTTCAACACTTCTAGTTCAGAAAAAGAACACAGAACAGAAACAATAGAGAAAATACAAACCATTATTAATACAAAAAGAAAACAGAGAAAGAACCCGCAAAATTAAGAAAGGCAAGAAAAAAGCACTCTTGATTGTAATTTGCTTTCATTCAAAAAAGAGTGCGAAAAAATGCTCAAAAAATTTAAAAGAAAGTTAATACAAAAATAGAAACGAAATACAACTCAAATTGAAAAATAAAATGTCACTGTCTATAAATAAGACAAGACAAGCAAAAAAGGCACACACGCACACTGTGTTGAATTGAATCGAGGAAAAATGACAAGTGATTAGAACAAATCTTAAAGGCTTACTTACTAAGCTCGATTCTGCACATAACCTCACATCATCTGCACAACTTTGTTTTCCCCTTGCTCCCCTCCATTAATTCCTCTTCTTCTTTAGACCTTCTTTCCTGTAAGAAAAGCCCGCGCTGTCTCGTCAGTAGCAAAGGTCCGATTGGTTTTGCCAGCTCGCTCTCTCCCCCCTAGGTACAGGACGCTCCTAGGGACGGATAGCTCACCCAAGGAAGCTCCCTTGAAGCGTGAACTAGCCGTCCTGTTCGGAGCCAAGCTACGTTTGAGCTCCTGGCCTTACTATGGTTTTTCGACAAAGTCCAGATTTTGTAACCCTGATTGCAAGTGTTCAGCGAACAAGCTATTAGTGAAGTTTCCAAATCTAGGAACAAGAAGCTACTAGGGGCTCCTGGCATCGCTACTAGGAGCAAGGACGCTACTAGGGGCTCCTGGCCGTACTACTAGGAACAAGAAGCTATTAGGAACAGTTCTTCATTAATGCGAGCGCTTCAAGGAAGCTTCCCTCGCCGCCCGCCAGGGCGGTGGGGGGAGTGCGCGCGCGTGCCTGCACACCGCGTGAAAAGGTCCTAGGTAGCTTCTTGTTCCAATTCTAATTAAGTTCAATTTTAATAAACTTTCTTGTCTCTAATAGCAATCATTGTTCCTAGTAGCGATGCCAGGCCTATTTTCTCGTTCGATGAAATCGTCAAAACCGAACTCGTTCGCCGCGGCGCCATGAGGTCGACGGTGGTGGTTGATCTGGTGCTTGTGGAGGTGGACACCGTGGAGGAGGAGATGCTACTGCTGCTCCTTAGGGACGGTCGCGAAGCGTGAAGCAACGAAGGGAGCTAATTGAAACGAAAGGGAGCTGCTTACTTGAAATAGAACAACATAAAGTTGCGACTGTCTGCAAATGCCTGAAAGTAGCCTAGTGCATGCCATGACTACTAAGGGTACACCTCTCAAGAGCTATCTTGTTACTGGTAGTAAGTATACGTGCTTGCTTGTGGAAACTATCAAAGAAATGCAAATAACAGCATAATTCTAGTTGGAGAGGTGCCTTTTTTAAGAGGCCCAAGTTCACCATATTCTCGGTCTTGTCTTTCTTTAGTTTCTCCAAAGTCAGCGTCATGAGAACCTTCAACCATGACAACAGCATGGTGCTTCAGAGTGATGAGTCAAGGTAGCTTTACAGGAAAATATCAATACTTAGCTGCCTCCCAATTTGTTTTTTTCCGGTTTTAATCTTCTGCCTGTGCAAATCAATTCTACATTGACATTGACTTTGTCTACAAGAAAATAAACGCAGGTGCAAACACGGCTTAAGCGCTATGAGCCTTCTACGTGCACACACACACACAGACACTGGAAAGGTTAGGTCTAGAAGCATCCTTGCGTGTACCCTTGCAACCATGCAGCGATGTGGCGGACACGGACGAGGAGGTAACGGTGGCACCTAGGCCGTGTGCAAAAATGGTCTTACCTAGAATGTTTTTAAGAAGAGCAATGGCCTCCAACCTAATAGGGATGGCCTCCACCCTAATAGCAATGGCCGATGGCCTCCACCCAAATAGCGATGGCCCCCACCCTAATAGCAATGGCCTCCAACCTAGTAGCAAAGGCCTCCACCCTAACAGCAATGGCCTCCAACCTAGTAGCGATGGCCTCCACCCTAACAGCAATGGCCTCCAACCTAGTAGCGATGGCCTCCACCCTAACAGCAACGGCCTCCAACCTAGTAGCGATGGCCTCCACCCTAACAGCAATGGCCTCCAACCTAGTAGCGATGGCCTCCACCCTAACAGCAATGGCCTCCAACCTAGTAGCGATGGCCTCCACCCTAACAGCAATGGCCTCCAACCTAGTAGCGATGGCCTCCACCCTAGCAGCAATGGCCTCCAACCTAGTAGCGATGGCCTCCACCCTAACAGCAATGGCCTCCAACCTAGTAGCGATGGCCTCCACCCTAACAGCAATGGCCTCCAACCTAGTAGCGATGGCCTCCACCCTAATAGGGATGGCCTCCACCCTAGTAGCGATGGCCTCCAACCTAGTAGCGATGGCCTCCACCCTAACAGCAATGGCCTCCAACCTAGTAGCGATGGCCTCCACCCTAACAGCAATGGCCTCCAACCTAGTAGCGATGGCCTCCACCCTAACAGCAATGGCCTCCACCCTAATAGGGATGGCCTCCACCCTAACAGCGATGGCCTCCAACCTAGTAGCGATGGCCTCCACCCTAATAGGGATGGCCTCCACCCTAGTAGCGATGGCCTCCAACCTAGTAGCGATGGCCTCCACCCTAATAGCAATGGCCGATGGCCTCCAACCTAATAGCGATGGCCTCCATCCTATAGAAGAGATGGCCTCCCACCCAAATAGCGATGGCCTCCAACCTAGAATGCAGTTAAATCTGTTTTACGGTCATTTCTTCTTTAGACGTGTTTTCTTCTTTAAGGTCTTTAGACAATTCTTCTTTGGCAATAAAGATAAACAAACTCCGTGCCACCTTGCTGCGAAGTGGCTAATGCTGGAAGCTGTGGTTGTGAACGTGGTTCTCGTGCTTGTCAAGGTCGTTGACACTGTGCTGCTACTTGTGCTGGATGTACTTGTTGCTGTTCTTGATGTAGTGGTACTGCTTGAAGACTTGGTGGTTGTGCTTGTAGTAGATGTGCTGCTGAAAGATCTGGATGTTGAGCTAGTCGTTGTTGCTGTCATGCTTGTGCTTGTACTGCTGGTGGATGTTGTTGCTGTATACGTTGTTCTCGTGCTCGTCACACTTGTTGATGACGTGCTGCTACTTGTACTGGAGCGAGATGTAGAAGAAATGCTTGTGGACATAGTGGTGGTACTTGTAACAGATGTGCTGCTGAAAGATCTGGATGTTGAGCTAGTCGTTGTTGCTGTCATGCTTGTGCTTGTACTGCTGGTGGATGTTGTTGCTGTATACGTTGTTCTCGTGCTCGTCACACTTTTTGACGACGTGCTGCTACTTGTGCTGGAGCGAGATGTAGAAGATATGCTTGTGGACATAGTGGTGGTACTTGTAACAGATGTGCTGCTGAAAGATCTAGATGTTGAGCTAGTCGTTGTTGCTGTCATGCTTGTGCTTGTGCTGCCGGTGGTGGTTGTCGCTGTATACGTTGTTCTCGTGCTTGTGAAGGTCGTTGACACTGTGCCACTACTTGTGCTGGATGTGCTTGTGCTACTGGTGAGAGATGTGCTTCTGGACGATGTAGATGTTAAGCTAGTCGTTGTTGTCGTTAGGCTTGTACTGCTTCTGCTCGTGGATATAGTGGTTCCAGAAGTTGTTCTGGTGCTTGTCAAGGTCGTTGACACTGTGCCGCTACTTGTGCTGGATGTACTTGTTGCCGTTCTTGATGCAGTGGTACTGCTGGTAGACATGGTGGTTGTACTTGTAGCAGATGTGCTGCTGAAAGATCTTGTTGTTGAGCTAGTCGTTGTTGCTGTCACAGTTGTCTTGCTTGTGCTGGAGGACTTTGTGGTTGTTGTGGTTGTTCTTGTGCTTGTCAAGGTCGTTGACACTGTGCCGCTACTTGTGCTGGATGTACTTGTTGCCGTTCTGGATGCAGTGGAACTGCTTGTAGACATGGTGGTTGTACTCGTAGCAGATGTGCTGCTGAAAGATCTTGTTGTTGAGCTAGTTGTTGTTTCCGTCACAGTTGTCTTGCTTGAGCTGGTGGACTTTGTGGTTGAGGTTGTTGTTCTTGTGCTTGTCAAGGTTGTTGACACTGTGCCGCTACTTGTGCTGGATGTACTTGTTGCTGTTCTGGATGCAGTGGAACTGCTTGTAGACATGGTGGTTGTACTTGTAGCAGATGTGCTGCTGAAAGATCTTGTTGTTGAGCTAGTCGTTGTTGCTGTCACAGTTGTCTTGCTTGTGCTGGAGGACTTTGTGGTTGTTGTGGTTGTTCTTGTGCTTGTCAAGGTCGTTGACACTGTGCCGCTACTTGTGCTGGATGTACTTGTTGCAGTTCTGGATGCAGTGGAACTGCTTGTAGATATGGTGGTTGTACTCGTAGCAGATGTGCTGCTGAAAGATCTTGTTGTTGAGCTAGACGTTGTTGCTGTCACAGTTGCACTGGTTGAACTAGTTGACATTGTTGTTGGAGTCGTTGTTCTTGTGCTTGTCAAGGTCGTTGACAGCGTGCCGCTACTTGTGCTGGATGTACTTGTTGCCGTTCTGGTTGTACCAGTCGTTGTGGTAGAGCCAGAGCTGGTTGATGTAGAGGTCACACTGCTGCTGGTTGCAGTGATGCTTGTGCTGCTGGTACCAGTAGTGGTGGTAAAGCCGGAGCTGGTTGATGTAGAGGTCACACTGCTGCTGGTTGCAGTGATGCTTGTGCTGCTACTACTCGTAAAGCTTGTGGCTGTTGTCGAAGTGCTAGTTGCTGTTGTCAAGGTCTGTGTGGCGGAGCTGCTGGTGGTAAAGCCTGAGCTTGAGGAAGTAGAGGTCACAACGCTGCTTGTGGCAGTCATGCTTGTGCTGCTGCTACCAGTTGTGGTGGTAAAGCCAGAGCTGGTTGATGTAGAGGTCACACTGCTGCTGGTTGCAGTGATGCTTGTGCTGCTACTACTCGTAAAGCTTGTGGCTGTTGTCGAAGTGCTAGTTGCTGTTGTCAAGGTCTGTGTGGCGGAGCTGCTGGTGGTAAAGCCTGAGCTTGAGGAAGTAGAGGTCACAACGCTGCTTGTGGCAGTCATGCTTGTACTGCTGCTACCAGTTGTGGTGGTAAAGCCAGAGCTGGTTGATGTAGAGGTCACACTGCTGCTGGTTGCAGTGATGCTTGTGCTGCTACTACTCGTAAAGCTTGTGTCTGTTGTCGAAGTGCTAGTTGGTGTTGTCGAGGTCTGTGTGGCGGAGCTGCTGGTGGTAAAGCCTGAGCTTGAGGAAGTAGAGGTCACAACGCTGCTTGTGGCAGTCATGCTTGTGCTGCTACTGCCAGTCGTGGTGGTAAAGCCAGAGCTGGTTGATGTAGAGGTCACACTGCTGCTGGTTGCAGTGATGCTTGTGCTGCTACTACTTGTAAAGCTTGTGGCTGTTGTCGAGGTGCTAGTTGCTGTTGTCAAGGTCTGTGTGGCGGAGCTGCTGGTGGTAAAGCCTGAGCTTGAGGAAGTAGAGGTCACAACGCTGCTTGTGGCAGTCATGCTTGTGCTGCTGCTACCAGTTGTGGTGGTAAAGCCAGAGCTGGTTGATGTAGAGGTCACACTGCTGCTGGTTGCAGTGATGCTTGCGCTGCTGCTACTCGTAAAGCTTGTGGCTGTTGTCGAGGTGCTAGTTGCTGTTGTCAAGGTCTGTGTGGCGGAGCTGCTGGTGGTAAAGCCCGAGCTTGAGGAAGTAGAGCTCACAACGCTGCTTGTGGTAGTCATGCTTGTGCTGCTGCTACCAGTTGTGGTGGTAAAGCCAGAGCTGGTTGATGTAGAGGTCACACTGCTGCTGGTTGCAGTGATGCTTGTGCTGCTGCTACTCGTAAAGCTTGTGGCTGTTGTCGAGGTGATAGTTGCTGTTGTCAAGGTCTGTGTGGCGGAGCTGCTGGTGGTAAAGCCTGAGCTTGAGGAAGTAGAGGTCACAACGCTACTTGTGGCAGTCATGCTTGTGCTGCTGCTGCCAGTCGTGGTGGTAAAGCCGGAGCTGGTTGATGTAGAGGTCACACTGCTGCTGGTTGCAGTGATGCTTGCGCTGCTACTACTCGTAAAGCTTGTGGCTGTTGTCGAAGTGCTAGTTGCTGTTGTCAAGGTCTGTGTGGCGGAGCTGCTGGTGGTAAAGCCTGAGCTTGAGGAAGTAGAGGTCACAACGCTGCTTGTGGCAGTCATGCTTGTGCTGCTGCTGCCAGTTGTGGTGGTAAAGCCGGAGCTGGTTGATGTAGAGGTCACACTGCTGCTGGTTGCAGTGATGCTTGTGCTGCTGCTACTCGTAAAGCTTGTGGCTGTTGTCGAGGTGATAGTTGCTGTTGTCAAGGTCTGTGTGGCGGAGCTGCTGGTGGTAAAGCCTGAGCTTGAGGAAGTAGAGGTCACAACGCTGCTTGTGGCAGTCATGCTTGTGCTGCTGCTACCAGTTGTGGTGGTAAAGCCAGAGCTGGTTGATGTAGAGGTCACGCTGCTGCTGGTTGCAGTGATGCTTGCGCTGCTGCTACTCGTAAAGCTTGTGGCTGTTGTCGAGGTGCTAGTTGCTGTTGTCAAGGTCTGTGTGGCGGAGCTGCTGGTGGTAAAGCCTGAGCTTGAGGAAGTAGAGGTCACAACGCTGCTTGTGGCAGTCATGCTTGTGCTGCTGCTACCAGTTGTGGTGGTAAAGCCAGAGCTGGTTGATGTAGAGGTCACACTGCTGCTGGTTGCAGTGATGCTTGTGCTGCTACTACTCGTAAAGCTTGTGGCTGTTGTCGAAGTGCTAGTTGCTGTTGTCAAGGTCTGTGTGGCGGAGCTGCTGGTGGTAAAGCCTGAGCTTGAGGAAGTAGAGGTCACAACGCTGCTTGTGGCAGTCATGCTTGTGCTGCTGCTACCAGTTGTGGTGGTAAAGCCAGAGCTGGTTGATGTAGAGGTCACACTGCTGCTGGTTGCAGTGATGCTTGTGCTGCTACTACTCGTAAAGCTTGTGGCTGTTGTCGAAGTGCTAGTTGCTGTTGTCAAGGTCTGTGTGGCGGAGCTGCTGGTGGTAAAGCCTGAGCTTGAGGAAGCAGAGGTCACAACGCTGCTTGTGGTAGTCATGCTTGTGCTGCTGCTACCAGTTGTGGTGGTAAAGCCAGAGCTGGTTGATGTAGAGGTCACACTGCTGCTGGTTGCAGTGATGCTTGCGCTGCTGCTACTCGTAAAGCTTGTGGCTGTTGTCGAGGTGCTAGTTGCTGTTGTCAAGGTCTGTGTGGCGGAGCTGCTGGTGGTAAAGCCTGAGCTTGAGGAAGTAGAGGTCACAACGCTGCTTGTGGCAGTCATGCTTGTGCTGCTGCTACCAGTTGTGGTGGTAAAGCCAGAGCTGGTCGATGTAGAGGTCACACTGCTGCTGGTTGCAGTGATGCTTGTGCTGCTACTACTCGTAAAGCTTGTGGCTGTTGTCGAAGTGCTAGTTGCTGTTGTCAAGGTCTGTGTGGCGGAGCTGCTGGTGGTAAAGCCTGAGCTTGAGGAAGTAGAGGTCACAACGCTGCTTGTGGCAGTCATGCTTGTGCTGCTGCTACCAGTTGTGGTGGTAAAGCCAGAGCTGGTTGATGTAGAGGTCACACTGCTGCTGGTTGCAGTGATGCTTATGCTGCTGCTGCCCGTAAAGCTTGTGGCTGTTGTCGAAGTGCTAGTTGCTGTTGTCAAGGTCTGTGTGGCGGAGCTGCTGGTGGTAAAGCCTGAGCTTGAGGAAGTAGAGGTCACAACACTGCTTGTGGCAGTCATGCTTGCGCTGCTGCTGCCAGTCGTGGTGGTAAAGCTGGAGCTGGTTGATGTAGAGGTCACACTGCTGCTGGTTGCAGTGATGCTTGTGCTGCTGCTGCTCGTGAAGCTTGTGGCTGTTGTCGAAGTGCTAGTTGCTGTTGTCAAGGTCTGTGTGGCGGAGCTGCTGGTGGTAAAGCCTGAGCTTGAGGAAGTAGAGGTCACAACGCTGCTTGTGGCAGTCATGCTTGTGCTGCTGCTGCCAGTCGTGGTGGTAAAGCCAGAGCTGGTTGATGTAGAGGTCACACTGCTGCTGGTTGCAGTGACGCTTGTGCTGCTGCTGCTCGTAAAGCTTGTGGCTGTTGTCGAGGTGCTAGTTGCTGTTGTCAAGGTCTGTGTGGCGGAGCTGCTGGTGGTAAAGCCTGAGCTTGAGGAAGTAGAGGTCACAACGCTGCTTGTGGCAGTCATGCTTGTGCTGCTGCTACCAGTTGTGGTGGTAAAGCCGGAGCTGGTTGATGTAGAGGTCACACTGCTGCTGGTTGCAGTGATGCTTGTGCTGCTGCTGCCCGTAAAGCTTGTGGCTGTTGTCGAAGTGCTAGTTGCTGTTGTCAAGGTCTGTGTGGCGGAGCTGCTGGTGGTAAAGCCTGAGCTTGAGGAAGTAGAGGTCACAACGCTGCTTGTGGCAGTCATGCTTGTGCTGCTGCTACCAGTTGTGGTGGTAAAGCCGGAGCTGGTTGATGTAGAGGTCACACTGCTGCTGGTTGTAGTGATGCTTGTGCTGCTACTACTCGTAAAGCTTGTGGCTGTTGTCGAAGTGCTAGTTGCTGTTGTCAAGGTCTGTGTGGCGGAGCTGCTGGTGGTAAAGCCTGAGCTTGAGGAAGTAGAGGTCACAACGCTGCTTGTGGTAGTCATGCTTGTGCTGCTGCTACCAGTGGTGGTGGTAAAGCCGGAGCTGGTTGATGTAGAGGTCACACTGCTGCTGGTTGCAGTGATGCTTGTGCTGCTGCTGCCCGTAAAGCTTGTGGCTGTTGTCGAAGTGCTAGTTGCTGTTGTCAAGGTCTGTGTGGCGGAGCTGCTGGTGGTAAAGCCTGAGCTTGAGGAAGTAGAGGTCACAACGCTGCTTGTGGTAGTCATGCTTGTGCTGCTGCTGCCAGTCGTGGTGGTAAAGCCAGAGCTGGTTGATGTAGAGGTCACACTGCTGCTGGTTGCAGTGATGCTTGTGCTGCTACTACTCGTAAAGCTTGTGGCTGTTGTCGAAGTGCTAGTTGCTGTTGTCAAGGTCTGTGTGGCGGAGCTGCTGCTGGCAGAGCCTGAGCTTGAGGAAGTAGAGGTCACAACGCTGCTTGTGGCAGTCATGCTTGTGCTGCTGCTGCCAGTCGTGGTGGTAAAGCCAGAGCTGGTTGATGTAGAGGTTACACTGCTGCTGGTTGCAGTGATGCTTGTGCTGCTGCTGCTCGTAAAGCTTGTGGCTGTTGTCGAAGTGCTAGTTGCTGTTGTCAAGGTCTGTGTGGCGGAGCTGCTGGTGGTAAAGCCTGAGCTTGAGGAAGTAGAGGTCACAACGCTGCTTGTGGCAGTCATGCTTGTGCTGCTGCTGCCAGTCGTGGTGGTAAAGCCAGAGCTGGTTGATGTAGAGGTCACACTGCTTCTGGTTGCAGTGATGCTTGTGCTGCTGCTGCTGCTCGTGAAGCTTGTGGCTGTTGTCGAAGTGCTAGTTGCTGTTGTCAAGGTCTGTGTGGCGGAGCTGCTGGTGGTAAAGCCTGAGCTTGAGGAAGTAGAGGTCACAACGCTGCTTGTGGCAGTCATGCTTGTGCTGCTGCTGCCAGTTGTGGTGGTAAAGCCGGAGCTGGTCGATGTAGAGGTCACACTGCTGCTGGTTGCAGTGATGCTTGTGCTGCTGCTGCTCGTAAAGCTTGTGACTGTTGTCGAAGTGCTAGTTGCTGTTGTCAAGGTCTGTGTGGCGGAGCTGCTGGTGGTAAAGCCTGAGCTTGAGGAAGTAGAGGTCACAACGCTGCTTGTGGCAGTCATGCTTGTGCTGCTGCTGCCAGTCGTCGTGGTAAAGCCAGAGCTGGTTGATGTAGAGGTCACACTGCTGCTGGTTGCAGTGATGCTTGTGCTGCTGCTGCTCGTAAAGCTTGTGGCTGTTGTCGAAGTGCTAGTTGCTGTTGTCAAGGTCTGTGTGGCGGAGCTGCTGGTGGTAAAGCCTGAGCTTGAGGAAGTAGAGGTCACAACGCTGCTTGTGGCAGTCATGCTTGTGCTGCTGCTACCAGTTGTGGTGGTAAAGCCGGAGCTGGTTGATGTAGCGGTTACACTGCTGCTGGTTGCAGTGATGCTTGTGCTGCTGCTACTCGTAAAGGTTGTCTCTGTTGTCGAAGTGCTAGTTGCTGTTGTCAAGGTCTGTGTGGCGGAGCTGCTGGTGGTAAAGCCTGAGCTTGAGGAAGTAGAGGTCACAACGCTGCTTGTGGCAGTCATGCTTGTGCTGCTGCTGCCAGTCGTGGTGGTAAAGCCGGAGCTGGTTGATGTAGAGGTCACACTGCTGCTGGTTGCAGTGATGCTTGTGCTGCTGCTGCTTGTAAAGCTTGTGGCTGTTGTCGAAGTGCTAGTTGCTGTTGTCAAGGTCTGTGTGGCGGAGCTGCTGGTGGTAAAGCCTGAGCTTGAGGAAGTAGAGGTCACAACGCTGCTTGTGGCAGTCATGCTTGTGCTGCTGCTGCCAGTGGTCGTGGTAAAGCCAGAGCTGGTTGATGTAGAGGTCACACTGCTGCTGGTTGCAGTGATGCTTGTGCTGCTGCTGCTCGTAAAGCTTGTGGCTGTTGTCGAAGTGCTAGTTGCTGTTGTCAAGGTCTGTGTGGCGGAGCTGCTGGTGGTAAAGCCTGAGCTTGAGGAAGTAGAGGTCACAACGCTGCTTGTGGCAGTCATGCTTGTGGTTCTGCTACCAGTGGTGGTGGTAAAGCCAGAGCTGGTTGATGTAGAGGTCACACTGCTGCTGGTTGCAGTGATGCTTGTGCTGCTGCTACCAGTGAAGCTTGTGCTTGTCAAAGTTACAACTGTTGTCGATGTGCTAGTTGCTGTCGTCAAGGTGTCGCTCCTGCTTGTGCTGGACAAGCTTGTTGTTTGGGATGTGCTACTGCTGCTGGTGGCAGAGCTGCTTGTGGAAAAGCCCGAACTAGATGATGTAGAGGTCACAATGCTGCTCGTGGCAGTCATGCTTGTGCTGCTGCTACCAGTGAAGCTTGTGCTTGTCAAAGTAACGGCTGTTGTGGATGTGCTAGTTGCTGTCGTCAAGGTGTCGCTCCTGCTGGTGCTGGATATGCTTGCTGTTTGGGATGTGCTACTGCTGCTGGTGGCAGAGCTGCTGGTGGAAAAGCCCGAGCTGGATGATGTAGAGGTCACAATGCTGCTCGTGGCAGTCACGCTTGTGCTGCTGCTACTAGTGAAGCTTGTGCTTGTCAAAGTTACGGCTGTTGTCGATGTGCTAGTTGTTGTCGTCAAGGTGTCGCTCCTGCTTGTGCTGGACAAGCTTGTTGTTTGGGATGTGCTACTGCTGCTGGTGGCAGAGCTGCTGGTGGAAAAGCCCGTGCCTGGATGATGTAGAGGTCACAATGCTGCTCGTGGCAGTCACGCTTGTGCTGCTGCTACCAGTGAAGCTTGTGCTTGTCAACGTTACGGCTGTTGTCGACGTGCTTGTTGCTGTCGTCAAGGTGTCGCTCCAGCTGGTGCTGGATATGCTTGTTGTCTGGGACGTGCTACTGCTGCTGGTGGCAGAGCTGCTGGTGGAAAAGCCCGAGCTGGATGATGTAGAGGTCACAATGCTGCTCGTGGCAGTCACGCTTGTGCTGCTGCTACTAGTGAAGCTTGTGCTTGTCAAAAGTTACGCCTGTTGTCGATGTGCTAGTTGTTGTCGTCAAGGTGTCGCTCCTGCTTGTGCTGGATATGCTTGTTGTTTGGGATGTGCTACTGCTGCTGGTGGCAGAGCTGCCGGTGGAGGTCACAATGCTGCTCGTGGCAGTCATGCTTGTGCTGCTGCTACCAGTGAAGCTTGTGCTTGTCAAAGTTACGGCTGTTGTCGATGTGCTAGTTGCTGTCGTCAAGGTGTCGCTCCTGCTTGTGCTGGACAAGCTTGTTGTTTGGGATGTGCTACTGCTGCTGGTGGCAGAGCTGCTGGTGGAAAAGCCCGTGCTGGATGATGTAGAGGTCACAATGCTGCTCGTGGCAGTCACGCTTGTGCTGCTGCTACCAGTGAAGCTTGTGCTTGTCAACGTTACGGCTGTTGTCGACGTGCTTGTTGCTGTCGTCAAGGTGTCGCTCCAGCTGGTGCTGGATATGCTTGTTGTCTGGGACGTGCTACTGCTGCTGGTGGCAGAGCTGCTGGTGGAAAAGCCCGAGCTGGATGATGTAGAGGTCACAATGCTGCTCGTGGCAGTCACGCTTGTGCTGCTGCTACTAGTGAAGCTTGTGCTTGTCGAAGTTACGGCTGTTGTCGATGTGCTAGTTGTTGTCGTCAAGGTGTCGCTCCTGCTTGTGCTGGATATGCTTGTTGTTTGGGATGTGCTACTGCTGCTGGTGGCAGAGCTGCTGGTGGAGGTCACAATGCTGCTCGTGGCAGTCATGCTTGTGCTGCTGCTACCAGTGAAGCTTGTGCTTGTCAAAGTTATGGCTGTTGTCGACGTGCTAGTTGCTGTCGTCAAGGTGTCGCTCCTGCTTGTGCTGGACAAGCTTGTTGTTTGGGATGTGCTACTGCTGCTGGTGGAAAAGCCCGTGCTGGATGATGTAGAGGTCACAATGCTGCTCGTGGCAGTCCCGCTTGTGCTGCTGCTACCAGTGAAGCTTGTGCTTGTCAACGTTACGGCTGTTGTCGACGTGCTTGTTGCTGTCGTCAAGGTGTCGCTCCTGCTGGTGCTGGATATGCTTGTTGTCTGGGACGTGCTACTGCTGCTGGTGGCAGAGCTGCTGGTGGAAATGCCCGAGCTAGTTGATGTAGAGGTCACAATGCTGCTCGTAGCAGTCACGCTTGTGCTGCTGCTACTAGTGAAGCTTGTGCTTGTCCAAGTTACGGCTGTTGTCGATGTGCTAGTTGCTGTCGTCAATGTATCGCTCCTGCTTGTGCTAGATATGCTTGTTGTTTGGGATGTGCTACTGCTGCTGGTGGCAGAGCTGCTTGTGGAAAAGCCCGAACTAGATGATGTAGAGGTCACAATGCTGCTCGTGGCAGTCATACTTGTGCTGCTGCTACCAGTGAAGCTTGTGCTTGTCAAAGTAGCGGCTGTTGTCGATGTGCTAGTTGTTGTCGTCAAGGTGTCGCTCCTGCTTGTGCTGGATATGCTTGTTGTTTGGGATGCGCTACTGGTGCTGGTGGCAGAGCTGCTGGTGGAAAAGCCCGAGCTGGATGATGTAGAGGTCACAATGCTGCTCGTGTCAGTCATGCTTGTGCTGCTGCTACCAGTGAAGCTTGTGCTTGTCAAAGAAACCACTGTGGTCGATGTACTAGTTGCTGTCGTCAAGGTTGCGCTCCTGCTTGTGCTGGATATGCTTGTTGTTTGGGATGTGCTACTGCTGCTGGTGGCAGAGCTGCTGGTGGAAAAGCCGAGCTGGATGATGTAGAGGTCACAATGCTGCTCGTGGCAGTCACGCTTGTGCTGCTGCTACCTGTGAAGCTTGTGCTTGACAAAGTTACGGCTGTTGTCGATGTGCTAGTTGCTGTCGTCAAGGTGTTGCTCCTGCTTGTGCTGGACAAGCTTGTAGTTTGGGATGTGCTACTGCTGCTAGTGGAAATGCCCGATGTAGATGATGTAGAGGTCACAATGCTGCTCGTGGCAGTCATACTTGTGCTGCTGCTACTAGTGAGGCTTGTGCTTGTCAAAGTTGCGAATGTTGTCGATGTGCTGGTTGCTGTCGTTAAGGTGTTGCTCCTGCTTGTGCTGGACAAACTTGTGGTTTGGGATGTGCTACTGCTGCTGGTGGAAAAGCCCGAGCTGGATGATGTAGAGGTCACAATGCTGCTCGTGGCAGTCATGCTTGGGCTGCTGCTACTAGTGAAGCTTGTGCTTGTCAAAGTTACAGCTGTTGTCGATGTGCTAGATGCTGTCGTCAATGTGTCGCTCCTGCTTGTGCTAGATATGCTTGTTGTTTGGGATGTGCTACTGCTGCTGGTGGCAGAGCTGCTGGTGGAAAAGCCCGAGCTGGATGATGTAGAGGTCACAATGCTGCTCGTGGCAGTCATGCTTGTGCTGCTGCTACTAGTGAAGCTTGTGCTTGTCAAAGTTACGGCTGTTGTCGATGTGCTAGTCGCTGTCGTCAAGGTGTCGCTCCTGCTGGTGCTAGATATGCTTGTTGTTTGGGATGCGCTACTGCTGCTGGTGGCAGAGCTGCTGGTGGAAAAGCCCGAGCTGGATGATGTAGAGGTCACAATGCTGCTCGTGGCAGTCATGCTTGTGCTGCTGCTACTAGTGAAGCTTGCGCTTGTCAAAGTTACGGCTGTTGTCGATGTGCTAGATGCTGTCGTCAATGTGTCGCTCCTGCTTGTGCTGGATATGCTTGTTGTTTGGGATGTGCTACTGCTGCTGGTGGCAGAGCTGCTGGTGGAAAAGCCCGAGCTGGATGATGTAGAGGTCACAATGCTGCTCGTGGCAGTCATGCTTGTGCTGCTGCTACTAGTGAAGCTTGTGCTTGTCAAAGTTACGGCTGTTGTCGATGTGCTAGTTGCTGTCGTTAATGTGTCGCTCCTGCTTGTGCTGGACAAGCTTGTTGTTTGGGATGTGCTACTGCTGCTGGTGGCGGAGCTGCTGGTGGAAAAGCCCGAGCTGGATGATGTAGAGGTCACAATGCTGCTCGTGGCAGTCATGCTTGTGCTGCTGCTACTAGTGAAGCTTGTGCTTGTCAAAGTTACGGCTGTTGTCGATGTGCTAGTTGCTGTCGTTGATGTGTCGCTCCTGCTTGTGCTGGACAAGCTTGTTGTTTGGGATGTGCTACTGCTGCTGGTGGCAGAGCTGCTGGTGGAAAAGCCCGAGCTGGATGATGTAGAGGTCACAATGCTGCTCGTGGCAGTCATGCTTGTGCTGCTGCTACTAGTGAAGCTTGTGCTTGTCAAAGTTACGGCTGTTGTCGATGTGCTAGTTGCTGTCGTCAAGGTTGCGCTCCTGCTTGTGCTGGATATGCTTGTTGTTTGGGATGTGCTACTGCTGCTGGTGGCAGAGCTGCTGGTGGAAAAGCCCGAGCTGGATGATGTAGAGGTCACAATGCTGCTCGTGGCAGTCATGCTTGTGCTGCTGCTACTAGTGAAGCTTGTGCTTGTCAAAGTTACGGCTGTTGTCGATGTGCTAGATGCTGTCGTCAATGTGTCGCTCCTGCTTGTGCTGGATATGCTTGTTGTTTGGGATGTGCTACTGCTGCTGGTGGCAGAGCTGCTGGTGGAAAAGCCCGAGCTGGATGATGTAGAGGTCACAATGCTGCTCGTGGCAGTCATGCTTGTGCTGCTGCTACTAGTGAAGCTTGTGCTTGTCAAAGTTACGGCTGTTGTCGATGTGCTAGTTGCTGTCGTTAATGTGTCGCTCCTGCTTGTGCTGGACAAGCTTGTTGTTTGGGATGTGCTACTGCTGCTGGTGGCAGAGCTGCTGGTGGAAAAGCCTGAGCTGGATGACGTAGAGGTCACAATGCTGCTCGTGGCAGTCATGCTTGTGCTGCTGCTGCCAGTGAAGCTTGTGCTTGTCAAAGTTACGGCTGTTGTCGATGTGCTAGTCGCTGTCGTCAAGGTGTCGCTCCTGCTGGTGCTAGATATGCTTGTTGTTTGGGATGTGCTACTGCTGCTGGTGGCAGAGCTGCTGGTGGAAAAGCCTGAGCTGGATGACGTAGAGGTCACAATGCTGCTCGTGGCAGTCACGCTTGTACTGCTGCTGCCAGTGAAGCTTGTGCTTGTCAAAGTTACAACTGTTGTCGATGTGCTAGTTGCTGTTGTCAAGGTGTCGCTCCTGCTGGTGCTAGATATGCTTGTTGTTTGGGATGTGCTACTGCTGCTGGTGGCAGAGCTGCTGGTGGAAAAGCCTGAGCTGGATGACGTAGAGGTCACAATGCTGCTCGTGGCAGTCACGCTTGTGCTGCTGCTACTAGTGAAGCTTGTGCTTGTCAAAGTTACGGCTGTTGTCGATGTGCTAGTTGCTGTCGTCAAGGTATCGCTCCTGCTTGTGCTGGACAAGCTTGTTGTTTGGGATGTGCTACTGCTGCTGGTGGCAGAGCTGCTGGTGGAAAAGCCCGAGCTGGATGACGTAGAGGTCACAATGCTGCTCGTGGCAGTCACGCTTGTGCTGCTGCTACTAGTGAAGCTTGTGCTTGTCAAAGTTACGGCTGTTGTCGATGTGCTAGTTGCTGTCGTCAAGGTGCCGCTCCTGCTTGTGCTGGACAAGCTTGTTGTTTGGGATGTGCTACTGCTGCTGGTGGCAGAGCTGCTGGTGGAAAAGCCCGAGCTGGATGATGTAGAGGTCACAATGCTGCTTGTGGCGGTCATGCTTGTGCTGCTGCTACTAGTGAAGCTTGTGCTTGTCAAAGTTACGGCTGTTGTCGATGTGCTAGTTGCTGTTGTCAAGGTGTCGCTCCTGCTTGTGCTGGACAAGCTTGTTGTTTGGGATGTGCTACTGCTGCTGGTGGCAGAGCTGCTGGTGGAAAAGCCCGAGCTGGATGATGTAGAGGTCACAATGCTGCGCGTGGCAGTCACGCTTGTGCTGCTGCTACTAGTGAAGCTTGTGCTTGTCAAAGTTACGGCTGTTGTCGATGTGCTAGTTGCTGTTGTCAAGGTGTCGCTCCTGCTTGTGCTGGACAAGCTTGTTGTTTGGGATGTGCTACTGCTGCTGGTGGCAGAGCTGCTGGTGGAAAAGCCCGAGCTGGAGGATGTAGAGGTCACAATGCTGCTCGTGGCAGTCACGCTTGTGCTGCTGCTACTAGTGAAGCTTGTGCTTGTCAAAGTTACGGCTGTTGTCGATGTGCTAGTTGCTGTCGTCAAGGTATCGCTCCTGCTTGTGCTGGACAAGCTTGTTGTTTGGGATGTGCTACTGCTGCTGGTGGCAGAGCTGCTGGTGGAAAAGCCCGAGCTGGATGATGTAGAGGTCACAATGCTGCTCGTGGCAGTCATGCTTGTGCTGCTGGTTTCCGTGAAGCTTGTACTTGTCAAAGTAACGTCTGTTGTTGATGTGCTAGTTCCTGTTGTCAAGGTGTCGCTCCTGCTGGTGCTGGATATGCTAGTTGTTTGAGATGTGCTACTACTGCTAGTGACTGAACTGCTTGTAGAAATGCCCAAGCCGGCAGCTGTAATGCTTGTACTGCTGCTTGTAGTGCTGACGCTTGAGGTTGCACTGCTGCTGATACTGGAGGTGGTTGTTTCCGTTGTTCCTGTGTTGATGGTTTGGGATGTGCTGGTGCTGGTAGCGGAGCTACTGGTGGAGATTGTTGTCAAAGTGCTGGTAGCTGTCATTGAGGTTGCACTGCTGCTGATACTGGAGGTCGTTGTTGCCGTTGTTCCTGTATTGACTGTTTGGGATGTGCTGGTGCTGGTAGCGGAGCTACTGGTGGAGATTGTTGTCAAAGTGCTGCTAGCTGTCATTGAGGTTGCACTGCTGCTGATACTGGAGGTCGTTGTTGCCGTTGTTCCTGTATTGACGGTTTGGGATGTGCTGGTGCTGGTAGCGGAGCTACTGGTGGAGATTGTTGTCAAAGTGCTGGTAGCTGTCACTGAGGTCGCACTGCTGCTGATACTGGAGGTCGTTGTTGCCGTTGTTCCTGTATTGACTGTTTGGGATGTGCTGGTGCTGGTAGCGGAGCTACTGGTGGAGATTGTTGTCAAAGTGCTGGTAGCTGTCACTGAGGTTGCACTGCTGCTGATACTGGAGGTCGTTGTTGCCGTTGCTCCTGTATTGACTGTTTGGGATGTGCTGGTGCTGGTAGCGGAGCTACTGGTGGAGATTGTTGTCAAAGTGCTGGTAGCTGTCATTGAGGTTGCACTGCTGCTGATACTGGAGGTCGTTGTTGCCGTTGTTCCTGTATTGACGGTTTGGGATGTGCTGGTGCTGGTAGCGGAGCTACTGGTGGAGATTGTTGTCAAAGTGCTGGTAGCTGTCATTGAGGTTGCACTGCTGCTGATACTGGAGGTCGTTGTTGCCGTTGTTCCTGTATTGACTGTTTGGGATGTGCTGGTGCTGGTAGCGGAGCTACTGGTGGAGATTGTTGTCAAAGTGCTGGTAGCTGTCATTGAGGTTGCACTGCTGCTGATACTGGAGGTCGTTGTTGCCGTTGTTCCTGTATTGACGGTTTGGGATGTGCTGGTGCTGGTAGCGGAGCTACTGGTGGAGATTGTTGTCAAAGTGCTGGTAGCTGTCACTGAGGTCGCACTGCTGCTGATACTGGAGGTCGTTGTTGCCGTTGTTCCTGTATTGACGGTTTGGGATGTGCTGGTGCTGGTAGCGGAGCTACTGGTGGAGATTGTTGTCAAAGTGCTGGTACCTGTCATTGAGGTTTGACTGCTGCTAGTGGCGCTGTTGGTACCAGTGAAGCTTGTGCTTGTCGAGGTTAGTGCTGTTGTCGATGTGCTAGTTGCTGTCGTCAATGTGTCGCTCCTGCTGGTGCTGGACAAGCTTGTTGTTTGGGACGTGCTACTGCTGCTGGTGGCAGAGCTGCTGGTGGAAAAGCCCGAGCTGGATGATGTAGAGGTTACAATGCTGCTCGTGGCAGTCATGCTTGTGCTGCTGCTACTAGTGAAGCTTGTGCTTGTCAAAGTTACGGCTGTTGTCGACGTGCTCGTTGCTGTCGTCAAGGTGTCGCTCCTGCTGGTGCTGGATATGCTTGTGGTTTGAGATGTGCTACTGCTGCTGGTGGCAGAGCTGCTGGTGGAAAAGCCCGAGCTGGATGATGTAGAGGTCACAATGCTGCTCGTGGCAGTCATGCTTGTGCTGCTGCTACTAGTGAAGCTTGTGCTTGTCAAAGTTACGGCTGTTGTCGATGTGCTAGTTGCTGTCGTCAATGTGTCGCTCCTGCTTGTGCTGGATATGCTTGTTGTTTGAGATGTGCTACTGCTGCTGGTGGCAGAGCTGCTGGTGGAAAAGCCCGAGCTGGATGATGTAGAGGTTACAATGCTGCTCGTGGCAGTCATGCTTGTGCTGCTGCTACTAGTGAAGCTTGTGCTTGTCAAAGTTACGGCTGTTGTCGACGTGCTTGTTGCTGTCGTCAAGGTGTCGCTCCTGCTGGTGCTGGATATGCTTGTGGTTTGAGATGTGCTACTGCTGCTGGTGGCAGAGCTGCTGGTGGAAAAGCCCGAGCTGGATGATGTAGAGGTCACAATGCTGCTCGTGGCAGTCATGCTTGTGCTGCTGCTACTAGTGAAGCTTGTGCTTGTCAAAGTTACGGCTGTTGTCGATGTGCTAGTTGCTGTCGTCAATGTGTCGCTCCTGCTTGTGCTGGATATGCTTGTTGTTTGGGATGTGCTACTGCTGCTGGTGGCAGAGCTGCTGGTGGAAAAACCCGAGCTGGATGATGTAGAGGTTACAATGCTGCTCGTGGCAGTCATGCTTGTGCTGCTGCTACTAGTGAAGCTTGTGCTTGTCAAAGTTACGGCTGTTGTCGATGTGCTAGTTGCTGTCGTCAAGGTGTCGCTCCTGCTTGTGCTTGACAAGCTTGTTGTTTGGGATGTGCTACTGCTGCTGGTGGCAGAGCTGCTGGTGGAAAAGCCCGAGCTGGATGATGTAGAGGTCACAATGCTGCTCGTGGCAGTCATGCTTGTGCTGCTGCTACTAGTGAAGCTTGTGCTTGTCAAAGTTACGGCTGTTGTCGATGTGCTAGTTGCTGTCGTCAAGGTGTCGCTCCTACTTGTGCTTGACAAGCTTGTTGTTTGGGATGTGCTACTGCTGCTGGTGGCAGAGCTGCTGGTGGAAAACCCTGAGCTGGATGACGTAGAGGTCACAATGCTGCTCGTGGCAGTCATGCTTGTGCTGCTGCTACTAGTGAAGCTTGCGCTTGTCAAAGTTACGGCTGTTGTCGACGTGCTTGTTGCTGTCGTCAAGGTGTCGCTTCTGCTGGTGCTGGATATGCTTGTGGTTTGAGATGTGCTACTGCTGCTGGTGGCAGAGCTGCTGGTGGAAAAGCCCGAGCTGGATGATGTAGAGGTCACAATGCTGCTCGTGGCAGTCACGCTTGTGCTGCTGCTACTAGTGAAGCTTGTGCTTGTCAAAGTTACGGCTGTTGTCGATGTGCTAGTTGCTGTTGTCAAGGTGTCGCTCCTGCTTGTGCTGGATATGCTTGTTGTTTGGGATGTGCTACTGCTGCTGGTGGCAGAGCTGCTGGTGGAAAAGCCCGAGGTCACAATGCTGCTCGTGGCAGTCATGCTTGTGCTGCTGCTACTAGTGAAGCTTGTGCTTGTCAAAGTTACAACTGTTGTCGATGTGCTAGTTGCTGTTGTCAAGGTGTCGCTCCTGCTTGCGCTGGACAAGCTTGTTGTTTGGGATGTGCTACTGCTGCTGGTGGCAGAGCTGCTGGTGGAAAAGCCCGAGCTGGATGATGTAGAGGTCACAATGCTGCTCGTGGCAGTCATGCTTGTGCTGCTGCTACTAGTGAAGCTTGTGCTTGTCGAAGTTGCGGCGGTTGTCGATGTGCTAGTTGCTGTCGTTAATGTGTCGCTCCTGCTTGTGCTGGATATGCTTGTTGTTTGGGATGTGCTACTGCTGCTGGTGGCGGAGCTGCTGGTGGAAAAGCCCGAGCTGGATGATGTAGAGGTCACAATGCTGCTCGTGGCAGTCATGCTTGTGCTGCTGCTACCAGTGAAGCTTGTGCTTGTCAAAGTTACGGCTGTTGTCGATGTGCTAGTTGCTGTCGTCAAGGTGTCGCTCCTGCTTGTGCTGGACAAGCTTGTTGTTTGGGATGTGCTACTGCTGCTGGTGGCAGAGCTGCTGGTGGAAAAGCCTGAGCTGGATGATGTAGAGGTCACAATGCTGCTCGTGGCAGTCATGCTTGTGCTGCTGCTACCAGTGAAGCTTGTGCTTGTCAAAGTAACGGCTGTTGTCGATGTGCTAGTTGCTGTTGTCAAGGTGTCGCTCCTGCTTGTGCTGGATATGCTTGTTGTTTGGGATGTGCTACTGCTGCTGGTGGCAGAGCTGCTGGTGGAAAAGCCCGAGCTGGATGACGTAGAGGTCACAATGCTGCTCGTGGCAGTCACGCTTGTGCTGCTGCTACTAGTGAAGCTTGTGCTTGTCAAAGTTACGGCTGTTGTCGATGTGCTAGTTGCTGTCGTCAAGGTGTCGCTCCTGCTTGTGCTGGACAAACTTGTTGTTTGGGATGTGCTACTGCTGCTGGTGGCAGAGCTGCTGGTGGAAAAGCCCGAGCTGGATGATGTAGAGGTCACAATGCTGCTCGTGGCAGTCATGCTTGTGCTGCTGCTACTAGTGAAGCTTGTACTTGTCAAAGTTACGGCTGTTGTCGATGTGCTAGTTGCTGTCGTCAATGTGTCGCTCCTGCTTGTGCTGGATATGCTTGTTGTCTGGGACGTGCTACTGCTGCTGGTAGCAGAGCTGCTGGTGGAAAAGCCCGAGCTGGATGATGTAGAGGTCACAATGCTGCTCGTGGCGGTCATACTTGTGCTGCTGCTACTAGTGAAGCTTGTGCTTGACAAAGTTACGGCCGTTGTCGATGTGCTAGTTGCTGTCGTTAATGTGTCGCTCCTGCTTGTGCTGGATATGCTTGTTGTTTGGGATGTGCTACTGCTGCTGGTGGCAGAGCTGCTGGTGGAAAAGCCCGAGCTGGATGATGTAGAGGTCACAATGCTGCTCGTGGCAGTCATGCTTTTGCTGCTGCTACTAGTGAAGCTTGTGCTTGTCAAAGTTACGGCTGTTGTCGATGTGCTAGTTGCTGTCGTCAATGTGTCGCTCCTGCTTGTGCTGGATATGCTTGTTGTTTGGGATGTGCTACTGCTGCTGGTGGCAGAGCTGCTGGTGGAAAAGCCCGAGCTGGATGATGTAGAGGTCACAATGCTGCTCGTGGCAGTCATGCTTGTGCTGCTGCTACTAGTGAAGCTTGTGCTTGTCAAAGTTACAGCTGTTGTCGATGTGCTAGTTGCTGTCGTCAATGTGTCGCTCCTGCTTGTGCTGGATATGCTTGTTGTTTGGGATGTGCTACTGCTGCTGGTGGCAGAGCTGCTGGTGGAAAAGCCCGAGCTGGATGATGTAGAGGTCACAATGCTGCTCGTGGCAGTCATGCTTGTGCTGCTGCTACTAGTGAAGCTTGTGCTTGTCAAAGTTACGGCTGTTGTCGATGTGCTAGTTGCTGTCGTTAATGTGTCGCTCCTGCTTGTGCTGGATATGCTTGTTGTTTGGGATGTGCTACTGCTGCTGGTGGCAGAGCTGCTGGTGGAAAAGCCCGAGCTGGATGATGTAGAGGTCACAATGCTGCTCGTGGCAGTCATGCTTGTGCTGCTGCTACTAGTGAAGCTTGTGCTTGTCAAAGTTACGGCTGTTGTCGATGTGCTAGTTGCTGTCGTTGATGTGTCGCTCCTGCTGGTGCTGGATATGCTTGTTGTTAGGGATATGCTACTGCTGCTGGTGGCGGAGCTGCTGGTGGAAAAACCCGAGCTGGATGATGTAGAGGTTACAATGCTGCTCGTGGCAGTCACGCTTGTGCTGCTGCTACTAGTGAAGCTTGTGCTTGACAAAGTTACGGCTGTTGTCGATGTGCTAGTCGCTGTCGTCAAGGTGTCGCTCCTGCTGGTGCTAGATATGCTTGTTGTTTGGGATGTGCTACTGCTGCTGGTAGCAGAGCTGCTGGTGGAAAAGCCCGAGCTGGATGATGTGGAGGTCACAATGCTGCTCGTGGCAGTCACGCTTGTGCTGCTGCTACTAGTGAAGCTTGTGCTTGTCGAAGTTACGGCTGTTGTCGATGTGCTAGTTGCTGTCGTCAATGTGTCGCTCCTGCTTGTGCTGGATATGCTTGTTGTTTGGGATGTGCTACTGCTGCTGGTGGCAGAGCTGCTGGTGGAAAAGCCTGAGCTGGATGATGTAGAGGTCACAATGCTGCTCGTGGCAGTCACGCTTGTGCTGCTGCTACTAGTGAAGCTTGTGCTTGTCGAAGTTACGGCTGTTGTCGATGTGCTAGTTGCTGTCGTCAATGTGTCGCTCCTGCTTGCGCTGGATATGCTTGTTGTTTGGGATGTGCTACTGCTGCTGGTGGCAGAGCTGCTGGTGGAAAAGCCTGAGCTGGATGATGTAGAGGTCACAATGCTGCTCGTGGCAGTCATGCTTGTGCTGCTGCTACTAGTGAAGCTTGTGCTTGTCAAAGTTACGGCTGTTGTCGATGTGCTAGTTGCTGTCGTCAAGGTGTCGCTCCTGCTTGTGCTGGATATGCTTGTTGTTTGGGATGTGCTACTGCTGCTGGTGGCAGAGCTGCTGGTGGAAAAGCCCGAGCTGGATGATGTAGAGGTCACGGTGCTGCTCGTGGCAGTCATGCTTGTGCTGCTGCTACTAGTGAAGCTTGTGCTTGTCAAAGTTACGGCTGTTGTCGATGTGCTAGTTGCTGTCGTCAATGTGTCGCTCCTGCTTGTGCTGGATATGCTTGTTGTTTGGGATGTGCTACTGCTGCTGGTGGCAGAGCTGCTGGTGGAAAAGCCTGAGCTGGATGATGTAGAGGTCACAATGCTGCTCGTGGCAGTCATGCTTGTGCTGCTGCTACTAGTGAAGCTTGTGCTTGTCAAAGTTACGGCTGTTGTCGATGTGCTAGTTGCTGTCGTCAAGGTGTCGCTCCTGCTTGTGCTGGATATGCTTGTTGTTTGGGATGTGCTACTGCTGCTGGTGGCAGAGCTGCTGGTGGAAAAGCCCGAGCTGGATGATGTAGAGGTCACGGTGCTGCTCGTGGCAGTCATGCTTGTGCTGCTGCTACTAGTGAAGCTTGTGCTTGTCAAAGTTACGGCTGTTGTCGACGTGCTAGTTGCTGTCGTTGATGTGTCGCTCCTGCTTGTGCTAGATATGCTTGTTGTTTGGGATGTGCTACTGCTGCTGGTAGCAGAGCTGCTGGTGGAAAAGCCCGAGCTGGATGATGTAGAGGTCACAATGCTGCTCGTGGCGGTCATACTTGTGCTGCTGCTACTAGTGAAGCTTGTGCTTGTCAAAGTTACGGCTGTTGTCGATGTGCTAGTTGCTGTCGTTAATGTGTCGCTCCTGCTTGTGCTGGATATGCTTGTTGCTTGGGATGTGCTACTGCTGCTGGTGGCAGAGCTGCTGGTGGAAAAGCCCGAGCTGGATGATGTAGAGGTCACAATGCTGCTCGTGGCAGTCATGCTTGTGCTGCTGCTACTAGTGAAGCTTGTGCTTGTCAAAGTTACGGCTGTTGTCGATGTGCTAGATGCTGTCGTCAATGTGTCGCTCCTGCTTGTGCTGGATATGCTTGTTGTTTGGGATGTGCTACTGCTGCTGGTGGCAGAGCTGCTGGTGGAAAAGCCCGAGCTGGATGATGTAGAGGTCACAATGCTGCTCGTGGCAGTCATGCTTGTGCTGCTGCTACTAGTGAAGCTTGTGCTTGTCAAAGTTACGGCTGTTGTCGATGTGCTAGTTGCTGTCGTTAATGTGTCGCTCCTGCTTGTGCTGGATATGCTTGTTGTTTGGGATGTGCTACTGCTGCTGGTGGCAGAGCTGCTGGTGGAAAAGCCTGAGCTGGATGATGTAGAGGTCACAATGCTGCTCGTGGCAGTCATGCTTGTGCTGCTGCTACTAGTGAAGCTTGTGCTTGTCAAAGTTACGGCTGTTGTCGATGTGCTAGTTGCTGTCGTTAATGTGTCGCTCCTGCTTGTGCTGGACAAGCTTGTTGTTTGGGATGTGCTACTGCTGCTGGTGGCGGAGCTGCTGGTGGAAAAGCCCGAGCTGGATGATGTAGAGGTCACAATGCTGCTCGTGGCAGTCATGCTTGTGCTGCTGCTACTAGTGAAGCTTGTGCTTGTCAAAGTTACGGCTGTTGTCGATGTGCTAGTTGCTGTCGTCAATGTGTCGCTCCTGCTTGTGCTGGATATGCTTGTTGTTTGGGATGTGCTACTGCTGCTGGTGGCAGAGCTGCTGGTGGAAAAGCCCGAGCTGGATGATGTAGAGGTCACAATGCTGCTCGTGGCAGTCATACTTGTGCTGCTGCTACTGGTGAAGCTTGTGCTTGTCAAAGTTACGGCTGTTGTCGATGTGCTAGTTGCTGTCGTCAAGGTGTCGCTCCTGCTTGTGCTGGATATGCTTGTTGTTTGGGATGTGCTACTGCTCGTGGTGGCAGAGCTGCTGGTGGAAAAGCCCGAGCTGGATGATGTAGAGGTCACGGTGCTGCTCGTGGCAGTCATGCTTGTGCTGCTGCTACCAGTGAAGCTTGTGCTTGTCAAAGTTACGGCTGTTGTCGATGTGCTAGTTGCTGTCGTTAATGTGTTGCTCCTGCTTGTGCTGGATATGCTTGTTGTTTGGGATGTGCTACTGCTGCTGGTGGCAGAGCTGCTGGTGGAAAAGCCCGAGCTGGATGATGTAGAGGTCACAATGCTGCTCGTGGCAGTCACGCTTGCGCTGCTGCTACTAGTGAAGCTTGTGCTTGTCAAAGTTACGGTTGTTGTCGATGTGCTAGTTGCTGTCGTTAATGTGTCGCTCCTGCTTGTGCTGGACAAGCTTGTTGTTTGGGATGTGCTACTGCTGCTGGTGGCGGAGCTGCTGGTGGAAAAGCCCGAGCTGGATGATGTAGAGGTCACAATGCTGCTCGTGGCAGTCATGCTTGTGCTGCTGGTAGTGGTGAAGCTTGTGCTTGTCAAAGTTACGGCGGTTGTCGATGTGCTAGTTGTTGTCGTTAATGTGTTGCTCCTGCTTGCGCTGGATATGCTTGTTGTTTGGGATGTGCTGCTGCTGCTGGTGGCAGAGCTGCTGGTGGAAAAACCCGAGCTGGATGATGTAGAGGTCACAATGCTGCTCGTGGCAGTCATGCTTGTGCTGCTGCTACTAGTGAAGCTTGTACTTGTCAAAGTTACGGCTGTTGTCGATGTGCTAGTTGCTGTCGTCAATGTGTCGCTCCTGCTTGTGCTGGATATGCTTGTTGTTTGGGATGTGCTACTGCTGCTGGTGGCAGAGCTGCTGGTGGAAAAGCCCGAGCTGGATGATGTAGAGGTCACAATGCTGCTCGTGGCAGTCATGCTTGTGCTGCTGCTAGTGGTGAAGCTTGTGCTTGTCAAAGTTACGGCGGTTGTCGATGTGCTAGTTGCTGTCGTTAATGTGTTGCTCCTGCTTGTGCTGGATATGCTTGTTGTTTGGGATGTGCTACTGCTGCTGGTGGCAGAGCTGCTGGTGGAAAAGCCCGAGCTGGATGATGTAGAGGTCACAATGCTGCTCGTGGCAGTCATGCTTGTGCTGCTGCTACTAGTGAAGCTTGTGCTTGTCAAAGTTACGGCTGTTGTCGAAGTGCTAGTTGCTGTCGTCAATGTGTCGCTCCTGCTGGTGCTGGATATGCTTGTTGTTTGGGATGTCCTACTGCTGCTAGTGGTAGAGCTGCTGGTGGAAAAGCCTGAGCTGGAAGATGTAGAGGTCACAATGCTGCTCGTGGCAGTCATGCTTGTGCTGCTGCTACTAGTGAAGCTTGTGCTTGTCAAAGCTACGGCTGTTGTCGATGTGCTAGTTGCTGTCGTCAATGTGTCGCTCCTGCTTGTGCTAGATATGCTTGTGCTGGTAGCTGTCATTGAAGTTTGACTGCTGCTGACACTGGAGGTAGTTGTTGCCGTTGATCCTGTGCTGCTGGTTTGGGATGCGCTGGTGCTGGTAGCGGAGATACTCGTGGAGATTGTTGTCAAAGTGCTGGTAGCTGTCATTGAAGTTTGACTGCTGCTGATACTGGAGGTAGTTGTTGCCGTTGTTCCTGTTTTGCTGGTTTGGGATGTGCTGGTGCTGGTAGCGGAGCTACTGGTGGAGATTGTTGTCAAAGTGCTGGTAGCTGTCATTGAGGTTTGACTGCTGCTGACACTGGAGGTAGTTGTTGCCGTTGATCCCGTGTTGCTGGTTTGGGATGTGCTGGTGCTGGTAGCGGAGATACTCGAGGAGATTGTTGTCAAAGTGCTGGTAGCTGTGATTGAGGTCTGACTGATGCTGATACTGGAGGTAGTTGTTGCCGTTGTTCCTGTGTTGCTGGTTTGGGATGTGCTGGTGCTGGTAGCGGAGCTACTGGTGGAGATTGTTGTCAAAGTGCTGGTAGCTGTCATTGAAGTTTGACTGCTGCTGATACTGGAGGTAGTTGTTGCCGTTGTTCCTGTGCTGCTGGTTTGGGATGCGCTGGTGCTGGTAGCGGAGATACTCGTGGAGATTGTTGTCAAAGTGCTGGTAGCTGTCATTGAAGTTTGACTGCTGCTGATACTGGAGGTAGTTGTTGCCGTTGTTCCTGTGTTGCTGGTTTGGGATGTGCTGGTGCTGGTAGCGGAGCTACTGGTGGAGATTGTTGTCAAAGTGCTGGTAGCTGTGATTGAGGTTTGACTGCTGCTGATACTGGAGGTAGTTGTTGCCGTTGTTCCTGTGCTGCTGGTTTGGGATGCGCTGGTGCTGGTAGCGGAGATACTGGTGGAGATTGTTGTCAAAGTGCTGGTAGCTGTCATTGAAGTTTGACTGCTGCTGATACTGGAGGTAGTTGTTGCCGTTGTTCCTGTGTTGCTGGTTTGGGATGTGCTGGTGCTGGTAGCGGAGCTACTGGTGGAGATTGTTGTCAAAGTGCTGGTAGCTGTGATTGAGGTTTGACTGCTGCTGATACTGGAGGTAGTTGTTGCCGTTGTTCCTGTGTTGCTGGTTTGGGATGTGCTGGTGCTGGTAGCGGAGCTACTGGTGGAGATTGTTGTCAAAGTGCTGGTAGCTGTCATTGAAGTTTGACTGCTGCTGATACTGGAGGTAGTTGTTGCCGTTGTTCCTGTGTTGCTGGTTTGGGATGTGCTGGTGCTGGTAGCGGAGCTACTGGTGGAGATTGTTGTCAAAGTGCTGGTAGCTGTCACTGAGGTTTCGCTGCTGCTTGTGGTGCTGGTGCTGCTAGTATGTGTCTGGGTTCTGCTGCTGCTGAAGCTTGTCGTGCTGGTTGATGATGTGGTCATAATGGTGGCCGTTGTTGTTGCTGACTTTGTGGTGCTTGATGTGCTTGTAGCAGTACTGGATGTGCTCAAGGTAGTCAAGGATGTGGTGCTGCTACTGCTCAAACTCGTTGATGTTGTGATCGTACTCGCTGTGGTAGTTTCTGTTGTTGTCTGCGTCCTGCTACTTGTGCTGCCTGTACTTGTGGCAGTGCCGGATGTTGTCAAACTAGTTGCAGATGTGCGACTGCTAGTAACTGTACTTCTGGTGGTCGATATGGAGGTTGAACTCTGCGTTGATGTCAAGCTGCTGCTGCTACTGCTCAAGCTTGTTGTTGTTGTGATCGTACTCCCTGTGCTTGTTCTTGTTGTTGTCTGTGTCCTGCTGCTTGTGCTGAGTGTGGTTGTGGCTGTGCTGGATGTTGTCGAACTAGTTACAAATGTGCGGCTGCTAGTAGCTGTACTTCTGGTGGTCGATATGGAGGTTGAACTCTGCGTTGATGTAATGCTGCTGCTGCTGCTGCTCAAACTTGTTGTTGTGGTGATCGTACTCGCTGTGCTTGTTCTTGTTGTTGTCTGTGTCCTGCTGCTTGTGCTGAGTGTGGTTGTGGCTGTGCTGGATGTTGTCAAACTGGTTGAAGATGAGGTGATGCTCGTAGCTGTGATGCTGGTGGATATTGTCGTGGTGGAGGATGTAGATATTGAACTCCGTGTTGATGTGAAGCTGGTACTGGTAGTGCTTAAGCTTGTTGTCCTGCTTTTTGTGCTGGACGTTGTTGTTGCTGTGATTGTCGTCTCTGTGCTGGTTGCGGTTGATGTAATCGTAGCTGAGCTAGATGTGCTGAAGGTGGTTGAAGATGAGGTGATGCTCGTAGCTGTGATGCTGGTGGATAGTGTCGTGCTGGAGGATGTAGATATTGAACTCCGTGTTGATGTGAAGCTGGTACTGGTGATACTTAAGCTTGTTGAGCTGCTTATCGTGCTGGTTGCAGTTGCTGACGTCCTTGTCTCTGTGGTGCTGCTTGTGCTGGATATGCTTGTGGCCGAAGTAGATGTGGTCAGGCTGCTTGACAGTGTGCTGCTGCTAGTAGCGGAGGTACTGGTGGATACAGTCGTGCTGGAGGTCGTAGATACTGAACTCCGCGTTGATGTAAAGCTGGTGCTGCTGCTACTGCTCAAGCTTGTTGTTGTTGTGATCGTACTCGCTGTGCTTGTTCTTGTTGTTGTCTGTGTCCAGCTGCTTGTGCTGAGTGTGGTTGTGGCTGTGCTGGATGTTGTCAAACTGGTTGAAGATGAGGTGATGCTCGTAGCTGTGATGCTGGTGGATATTGTCGTGGTGGAGGATGTAGATATTGAACTCCGTGTTGATGTGAAGCTGGTACTGGTGATACTTAAGCTTGTTGAGCTGCTTATCGTGCTGGTTGCGGATGCTGACGTACTTGTCTCTGTGGTGCTGCTTGTGCTGGATATGCTTGTGGCCGAAGTAGATGTGGTCAGGCTGCTTGATAGTGTGCTGCTGCTAGTAGCGGAGGTACTGGTGGATACAGTCGTGCTGGAGGTCGTAGATACTGAACTCCGCGTTGATGTAAAGCTGGTGCTGCTGCTACTGCTCAAGCTAGCTGTGATGCTGGTGGATATTGTCGTGGTGGAGGATGTAGATATTGAACTCCGTGTTGATGTGAGGCTTGTAGTGGTGGTGCTTGAGCTTGTTGTCCTGCTTTTTGTGGTGGACGTTGTTGTTGCTGTGATTGTCGTCTCTGTGCTGGTTGCGGTTGATGTAATTGTAGCTGAGCTAGATGTGCTCAAGGTGGTTGAAGATGAGGTGATGCTCGTAGCTGTGATGCTGGTGGATAGTGTCGTGCTGGAGGATGTAGATATTGAACTCCGGGTTGATGTGAAGCTGGTACTGGTGATACTTAAGCTTGTTGAGCTGCTTATCGTGCTGGTTGCGGATGCTGACGTACTTGTCTCTGTGGTGCTGCTTGTGCTGGATATGCTTGTGGCCGAAGTAGATGTGGTCAGGCTGCTTGACAGTGTGCTGCTGCTAGTAGCGGAGGTACTGGTGGATACAGTCGTGCTGGAGGTCGTAGATACTGAACTCCGCGTTGATGTAAAGCTGGTGCTGCTGCTACTGCTCAAGCTTGTTGTTGTTGTGATCGTACTCGCTGTGCTTGTTCTTGTTGTTGTCTGTGTCCTGCTGCTTGTGCTGAGTGTGGTTGTGGCTGTGCTGGATGTTGTCAAACTGGTTGAAGATGAGGTGATGCTCGTAGCTGTGATGCTGGTGGATATTGTCGTGGTGGAGGATGTAGATATTGAACTCCGTGTTGATGTGAAGCTTGTAGTGGTGGTGCTTAAGCTTGTTGTCCTGCTTTTTGTGCTGGACGTTGTTGTTGCTGTGATTGTTGTCTCTGTGCTGGTTGTGGTTGATGTAATTGTAGCTGAGCTAGATGTGCTCAAGGTGGTTGAAGATGAGGTGATGCTCGTAGCTGTGATGCTGGTGGATAGTGTCGTGCTGGAGGATGTAGATATTGAACTCCGGGTTGATGTGAAGCTGGTACTGGTGATACTTAAGCTTGTTGAGCTGCTTATCGTGCTGGTTGCAGTTGCTGACGTACTTGTCTCTGTGGTGCTGCTTGTGCTCGATATGCTTGTGGCCGAAGTAGATGTGGTCAGGCTGCTTGACAGTGTGCTGGTGCTAGTAGCGGAGGTACTGGTGGATACAGTCGTGCTGGAAGTCGTAGATATTGAACTCCCTGTTGTTGTAAAGCTGGTGCTGCTGGTTCTGCTAGAGGTTGTGGTCGTGCTGACCGTGCTGGAGGTTGCTGTTGCTGTGATTGTTGTGTCTGTGCTGGTTGTGGTTGTAGCTGTGGTGGATGTTGTCAAACTGGTTGAAGATGAGGTGATGCTCGTAGCTGTGATGCTGGTGGATATTGTCGTGGTGGAGGATGTAGATATTGAACTCCGTGTTGATGTGAAGCTGGTACTGGTGGTGCTTAAGCTTGTTGTCGTGCTTATTGTGGTGGCTGTCGATGTTGACGTGCTTGTCTCTGTGGTGCTGCTAGTGCTAGATATGCTTGTGGCCGAAGTAGATGTGGTCAGGCTGCTTGACAGTGTGCTGCTGCTAGTAGCGGAGGTACTGGTGGATGCAGTCGTGCTGGAGGTCGTAGACATTGAACTCCGCGTTGATGTAAAGCTGGTGCTGCTACTGCTCAAACTCGTAGTTGTGCTGACTGTGCTTGCTGTCGTTGTTGCTGTTGTTGATTGAGTGCTGCTGCTTGTGATTGATGTGCTTGTTTCCGAGCTAGTTGTTGTTAAACTGGTTGAAGATGTGCTGCTGATAGTAGCTGACGTGCTGGAGGATGCACTTGTGCTGGAGGATGTAGATATTGAACTGCGGGTTGATGTAAAACTTGTACTGCTGCTGCGGGAGCTTGTTGTTGTGCTCTTTGTACTTGTCGGTGTTGTTGATGTTCTTGTGTCTGTGGTGCTGCTTGTAGCGGTGCTAGACGTTGTCAAACTGGTCGAAGATGTGCTGCTGCTAGTAACTGTGGCACTAGTGGATAATGTTGTGCTGGAGGTTGTAAGAGTTGAGACACTGGTCGATGTAAAGCTTGTACTACTACTACTGCTGAGGGTTGTGGACGTGGTCATGGTGGTGACTGTTGTTGTACCTGAGCTGGAAGTCGTCAAACTGGTTGAAGATATGCTGCTGCTAGTTGTTGAGGTGATTGTGGAGAGTGTCGTGCTGGAGGATGAAGATATTGAACTCC
>CAXIVM010001659.1:0-25755 GCA_964035705.1 Porites rus | reverse complement strand
AGTAAGGCACCTGTTACTACTGGCGAGGCACTTGTTACTAGTAGCTTCCTGTTTCTAATAGCTTCTTGTTACTACTAGTAAGGCACCTGTTACTACTGGCGAGGCACTTGTTACTAGTAGCTTCTTGTTTCTAATAGCTTCTTGTTACTACTAGTAAGGCACCTGTTACTACTGGCGAGGCACTTGTTACTAGTAGCTTCTTGTTTCTAATAGCTTGTTGTTACTACTAGTATGGCACCTGTTACTACTAGCGTGGCACTTTTTACTACTAGCTTCTTGTTACTACTAGTAAGGCACCTGTTACTACTAGCGTGGCACTTGTTACTACTAGCTTCTTGTTACTACTAGTAAGGCACCTGTTACTACTAGCGTGGCACTTGTTACTACTAGCTTCTTGTTACTACTAGTAAGGCACCTGTTACTACTAGCGTGGCACTTGTTACTACTAGTAAGGCACCTGTTACTACTAGCGTGGCACTTGTTACTACTAGCTTCTTGTTACTACTAGTAAGGCACCTGTTACTACTAGCGTGGCACTTGTTACTACTAGCTTCTTGTTACTACTAGTAAGGCACCTGTTACTACTAGCGTGGCACTTGTTACTACTAGCTTCTTGTTACTACTAGTAAGGCACCTGTTACTACTAGCGTGGCACTTGTTACTACTAGCTTCTTGTTACTACTAGCTTCTTGTTACTACTAGTAAGGCACCTGTTACGTGGCACTTGTTACTACTAGCTTCTTGTTACTACTAGTAAGGCACCTGTTACTACTAGCGTGGCACTTGTTACTACTAGCTTCTTGTTACTACTAGCTTCTTGTTACTACTAGTAAGGCACCTGTTACTACTAGCGTGGCACTTGTTACTACTAGCTTCTTGTTACTACTAGTAAGGCACCTGTTACTACTAGCGTGGCACTTGTTACTACTAGCTTCTTGTTACTACTAGCTTCTTGTTACTACTAGTAAGGCACCTGTTACTACTAGCGTGGCACTTGTTACTACTAGCTTCTTGTTACTACTAGTAAGGCACCTGTTACTACTAGCGTGGCACTTGTTACTACTAGCTTCTTGTTACTACTAGTAAGGCACCTGTTACTACTAGCGTGGCACTTGTTACTACTAGCTTCTTGTTACTACTAGTAAGGCACCTGTTACTACTAGCGTGGCACTTGTTACTACTAGCTTCTTGTTACTACTAGTAAGGCACCTGTTACTACTAGCGTGGCACTTGTTACTACTAGCTTCTTGTTACTACTAGTAAGGCACCTGTTACTACTAGCGTGGCACTTGTTACTACTAGCTTCTTGTTACTACTAGTAAGGCACCTGTTACTACTAGCGTGGCACTTGTTACTACTAGCTTCTTGTTACTACTAGTAAGGCACCTGTTACTACTAGCGTGGCACTTGTTACTACTAGCTTCTTGTTACTACTAGTAAGGCACCTGTTACTACTAGCGTGGCACTTGTTACTACTAGCTTCTTGTTACTACTAGTAAGGCACCTGTTACTACTAGCGTGGCACTTGTTACTACTAGCTTCTTGTTACTACTAGTAAGGCACCTGTTACTACTGCGAGGCACTTGTTACTACTAGCTTCTTGTTACTACTAGTAAGGCACCTGTTACTACTAGCGTGGCACTTGTTACTACTAGCTTCTTGTTACTACTAGTAAGGCACCTGTTACTACTAGCGTGGCACTTGTTACTACTAGCTTCTTGTTACTACTAGTAAGGCACCTGTTACTACTAGCGTGGCACTTGTTACTACTAGCTTCTTGTTACTACTAGTAAGGCACCTGTTACTACTAGCGTGGCACTTGTTACTACTAGCTTCTTGTTACTACTAGTAAGGCACCTGTTACTACTAGCGTGGCACTTGTTACTACTAGCTTCTTGTTACTACTAGTAAGGCACCTGTTACTACTAGCGTGGCACTTGTTACTACTAGCTTCTTGTTACTACTAGTAAGGCACCTGTTACTACTAGCGTGGCACTTGTTACTACTAGCTTCTTGTTACTACTAGTAAGGCACCTGTTACTACTAGCGTGGCACTTGTTACTACTAGCTTCTTGTTACTACTAGTAAGGCACCTGTTACTACTAGCGTGGCACTTGTTACTACTAGCTTCTTGTTACTACTAGTAAGGCACCTGTTACTACTAGCGTGGCACTTGTTACTACTAGCTTCTTGTTACTACTAGTAAGGCACCTGTTACTACTAGCGTGGCACTTGTTACTACTAGCTTCTTGTTACTACTAGTAAGGCACCTGTTACTACTAGCGTGGCACTTGTTACTACTAGCTTCTTGTTACTACTAGTAAGGCACCTGTTACTACTGGCGAGGCACTTGTTACTACTAGCTTCTTGTTACTACTAGTAAGGCACCTGTTACTACTAGCGTGGCACTTGTTACTACTAGCTTCTTGTTACTACTAGTAAGGCACCTGTTACTACTGGCGAGGCACTTGTTACTACTAGCTTCTTGTTACTACTAGTAAGGCACCTGTTACTACTAGCGTGGCACTTGTTACTACTAGCTTCTTGTTACTACTAGTAAGGCACCTGTTACTACTAGCGTGGCACTTGTTACTACTAGCTTCTTGTTACTACTAGTAAGGCACCTGTTACTACTAGCGTGGCACTTGTTACTACTAGCTTCTTGTTACTACTAGTAAGGCACCTGTTACTACTAGCGTGGCACTTGTTACTACTAGCTTCTTGTTACTACTAGTAAGGCACCTGTTACTACTAGCGTGGCACTTGTTACTACTAGCTTCTTGTTACTACTAGTAAGGCACCTGTTACTACTAGCGTGGCACTTGTTACTACTAGCTTCTTGTTACTACTAGTAAGGCACCTGTTACTACTAGCGTGGCACTTGTTACTACTAGCTTCTTGTTACTACTAGTAAGGCACCTGTTACTACTAGCGTGGCACTTGTTACTACTAGCTTCTTGTTACTACTAGTAAGGCACCTGTTACTACTAGCGAGGCACTTGTTACTACTAGCTTCTTGTTACTACTAGTAAGGCACCTGTTACTACTGGCGAGGCACTTGTTACTACTAGCTTCTTGTTACTACTAGTAAGGCACCTGTTACTACTGGCGAGGCACTTGTTACTACTAGCTTCTTGTTACTACTAGTAAGGCACCTGTTACTACTGGCGAGGCACTTGTTACTACTAGCTTCTTGTTACTACTAGTAAGGCACCTGTTACTACTGGCGAGGCACTTGTTACTACTAGCTTCTTGTTACTACTAGTAAGGCACCTGTTACTACTAGCGTGGCACTTGTTACTACTAGCTTCTTGTTACTACTAGTAAGGCACCTGTTACTACTAGCGTGGCACTTGTTACTACTAGCTTCTTGTTACTACTAGTAAGGCACCTGTTACTACTAGCGTGGCACTTGTTACTACTAGCTTCTTGTTACTACTAGTAAGGCACCTGTTACTACTAGCGTGGCACTTGTTACTACTAGCTTCTTGTTACTACTAGTAAGGCACCTGTTACTACTAGCGTGGCACTTGTTACTACTAGCTTCTTGTTACTACTAGTAAGGCACCTGTTACTACTAGCGTGGCACTTGTTACTACTAGCTTCTTGTTACTACTAGTAAGGCACCTGTTACTACTAGCGTGGCACTTGTTACTACTAGCTTCTTGTTACTACTAGTAAGGCACCTGTTACTACTAGCGTGGCACTTGTTACTACTAGCTTCTTGTTACTACTAGTAAGGCACCTGTTACTACTGGCGAGGCACTTGTTACTACTAGCTTCTTGTTACTACTAGTAAGGCACCTGTTACTACTAGCGTGGCACTTGTTACTACTAGCTTCTTGTTACTACTAGTAAGGCACCTGTTACTACTAGCGTGGCACTTGTTACTACTAGCTTCTTGTTACTACTAGTAAGGCACCTGTTACTACTAGCGTGGCACTTGTTACTACTAGCTTCTTGTTACTACTAGTAAGGCACCTGTTACTACTAGCGTGGCACTTGTTACTACTAGCTTCTTGTTACTACTAGTAAGGCACCTGTTACTACTAGCGTGGCACTTGTTACTACTAGCTTCTTGTTACTACTAGTAAGGCACCTGTTACTACTAGCGTGGCACTTGTTACTACTAGCTTCTTGTTACTACTAGTAGGCAACCTGTTACTACTAGCTTCTTGTTACTACTAGTAAGGCACCTGTTACTACTAGCGTGGCACTTGTTACTACTAGCTTCTTGTTACTACTAGTAAGGCACCTGTTACTACTAGCGTGGCACTTGTTACTACTAGCTTCTTGTTACTACTAGTAAGGCACCTGTTACTACTAGCGTGGCACTTGTTACTACTAGCTTCTTGTTACTACTAGTAAGGCACCTGTTACTACTAGCGAGGCACTTGTTACTACTAGCTTCTTGTTACTACTAGTAAGGCACCTGTTACTACTAGCGTGGCACTTGTTACTACTAGCTTCTTGTTACTACTAGTAAGGCACCTGTTACTACTAGCGTGGCACTTGTTACTACTAGCTTCTTGTTACTACTAGTAAGGCACCTGTTACTACTGGCGAGGCACTTGTTACTACTAGCTTCTTGTTACTACCAGTAAGGCACCTGTTACTACTAGCGAGGCACTTGTTACTACTAGCTTCTTGTTACTACCAGTAAGGCACCTGTTACTACTGGCGAGGCACTTGTTACTACTAGCTTCTTGTTACTACCAGTAAGGCACCTGTTACTACTGGCGAGGCACTTGTTACTACTAGCTTCTTGTTACTACCAGTAAGGCACCTGTTACTACTGGCGAGGCACTTGTTACTACTAGCTTCTTGTTACTACTAGTAAGGCACCTGTTACTACTGGCGAGGCACTTGTTACTACTAGCTTCTTGTTACTACTAGTAAGGCACCTGTTACTACTGGCGAGGCACTTGTTACTACTAGCTTCTTGTTACTACTAGTAAGGCACCTGTTACTACTGGCGAGGCACTTGTTACTACTAGCTTCTTGTTACTACCAGTAAGGCACCTGTTACTACTGGCGAGGCACTTGTTACTACTAGCTTCTTGTTACTACTAGTAAGGCACCTGTTACTACTGGCGAGGCACTTGTTACTACTAGCTTCTTGTTACTACCAGTAAGGCACCTGTTACTACTGGCGAGGCACTTGTTACTACTATCTTCTTGTTACTACTAGTAAGGCACCTGTTACTACTGGCGAGGCACTTGTTACTACTAGCTTCTTGTTACTACCAGTAAGGCACCTGTTACTACTGGCGAGGCACTTGTTACTACTAGCTTCTTGTTACTACTAGTAAGGCACCTGTTACTACTGGCGAGGCACTTGTTACTACTAGCTTCTTGTTACTACCAGTAAGGCACCTGTTACTACTGGCGAGGCACTTGTTACTACTAGCTTCTTGTTACTACCAGTAAGGCACCTGTTACTACTGGCGAGGCACTTGTTACTACTAGCTTCTTGTTACTACTAGTAAGGCACCTGTTACTACTGGCGAGGCACTTGTTACTACTAGCTTCTTGTTACTACTAGTAAGGCACCTGTTACTACTGGCGAGGCACTTGTTACTACTAGCTTCTTGTTACTACCAGTAAGGCACCTGTTACTACTGGCGAGGCACTTGTTACTACTAGCTTCTTGTTACTACCAGTAAGGCACCTGTTACTACTGGCGAGGCACTTGTTACTACTAGCTTCTTGTTACTACCAGTAAGGCACCTGTTACTACTGGCGAGGCACTTGTTACTACTAGCTTCTTGTTACTACTAGTAAGGCACCTGTTACTACTGGCGAGGCACTTGTTACTACTAGCTTCTTGTTACTACTAGTAAGGCACCTGTTACTACTGGCGAGGCACTTGTTACTACTAGCTTCTTGTTACTACCAGTAAGGCACCTGTTACTACTGGCGAGGCACTTGTTACTACTAGCTTCTTGTTACTACCAGTAAGGCACCTGTTACTACTGGCGAGGCACTTGTTACTACTAGCTTCTTGTTACTACTAGTAAGGCACCTGTTACTACTGGCGAGGCACTTGTTACTACTAGCTTCTTGTTACTACTAGTAAGGCACCTGTTACTACTGGCGAGGCACTTGTTACTACTAGCTTCTTGTTACTACCAGTAAGGCACCTGTTACTACTGGCGAGGCACTTGTTACTACTAGCTTCTTGTTACTACCAGTAAGGCACCTGTTACTACTGGCGAGGCACTTGTTACTACTAGCTTCTTGTTACTACTAGTAAGGCACCTGTTACTACTGGCGAGGCACTTGTTACTACTAGCTTCTTGTTACTACTAGTAAGGCACCTGTTACTACTGGCGAGGCACTTGTTACTACTAGCTTCTTGTTACTACTAGTAAGGCACCTGTTACTACTGGCGAGGCACTTGTTACTACTAGCTTCTTGTTACTACTAGTAAGGCACCTGTTACTACTGGCGAGGCACTTGTTACTACTAGCTTCTTGTTACTACTAGTAAGGCACCTGTTACTACTGGCGAGGCACTTGTTACTACTAGCTTCTTGTTACTACTAGTAAGGCACCTGTTACTACTGGCGAGGCACTTGTTACTACTAGCTTCTTGTTACTACTAGTAAGGCACCTGTTACTACTGGCGAGGCACTTGTTACTACTAGCTTCTTGTTACTACTAGTAAGGCACCTGTTACTACTGGCGAGGCACTTGTTACTACTAGCTTCTTGTTACTACTAGTAAGGCACCTGTTACTACTGGCGAGGCACTTGTTACTACTAGCTTCTTGTTACTACTAGTAAGGCACCTGTTACTACTGGCGAGGCACTTGTTACTACTAGCTTCTTGTTACTACTAGTAAGGCACCTGTTACTACTGGCGAGGCACTTGTTACTACTAGCTTCTTGTTACTACTAGTAAGGCACCTGTTACTACTGGCGAGGCACTTGTTACTACTAGCTTCTTGTTACTACCAGTAAGGCACCTGTTACTACTGGCGAGGCACTTGTTACTACTAGCTTCTTGTTACTACTAGTAAGGCACCTGTTACTACTGGCGAGGCACTTGTTACTACTAGCTTCTTGTTACTACCAGTAAGGCACCTGTTACTACTGGCGAGGCACTTGTTACTACTAGCTTCTTGTTACTACTAGTAAGGCACTTGTTACTACTAGCGTGGCACTTGTTACTAATTGCGAAACATCGGCCCCTCTATAAATGGATCATGTGTGAAACTTTCTGGCCTCGTTTATGGGCCTTTCATTGTCTTTGACAAGAGTGTCGTCGTTGCACCTCTTCGTCTTGCTGACACATATAAATCAGTCTTTTACCCCGGATGACAGTAGATGCCTTGAACAAAACATTGCCTGCAATCTGGAAGCTAGCTCGAAACAAGCAGGTGCTCAAGTTTGTAGTGCCTTTAAACACATTTTAAGATTTCTTGTATATAATCAGAAAAGAGCTTCCTACTTTCAAACGACACAATCCACCGGCAAAGACATGCCCTCAAATCAGCCTGCCTCAATTATTGCTTACAAGGAAGGGGGTTACATAGCATGTCTGGGTGCCCCACGATCTTGAGCAAGTCTGACTCCTTGAAGCAATCAGCTCAAAGAAAAAGGATAGACCGTAGCATCTTTGTCCCAAAGTGTGTGAAGTTAGGGAATGCTCACCTGAACATCTAAATTCCGACAAACAACCCATGCGCTCTTGTGTTTTCGAGTTGAGATCGAGAGCACCAGGTTGGGTTGATCGAGGGGAAGGCATATTCGACTTCCTGCTCAGTGAGCCGGTCAGACTCACAGAGTTCAAACCGCGCAGGAGCTACTAGGAACAAGTACATCGCTACTAGTAACAAGTGCCTTACTAGTAGTAACAAGAAGGCAATTGTTACTAGAATTGTTACTACTGTTCCTAGTAGCTTCTTGTTACTACTAGTAAGGCCCTTGCTCCTAGTAGCGATGCCAGGAGCCCCTAGTAGCGAACATTGTTCTATTTGGAGACTGCCTGCAAAGGATCCAAGTTGTAGAGCCAGGTGTGTCGCAAGAAGTTGTGCCTCACAGGAACTGCTCAGGCACTGTACACGAAGCATGGAACACAGCTGGAAGTCTTGATTTGGACAATTAACCTATAGGAACCAAATGAATAGAAGCATAAGTAGGCGCCTACTTAATTAGGTAGCAGGGAACCCGTGAAACTTCTGCATGTCAAAATGTATGTCGAGGAGAAGTGTGGAGGTCTGGGGGTGCGATTGAGATTGAGCAATGTAGCCAGGGCAGGTCAAGGGTCAAAATGAAGTTTGAGAGATGTTGCCTGCCTTTGTCGACTCCCAAACCACTACTACTAGGAGCAAGGACGCTACTACAGGGCCTCCTGGCCTTACTACTAGGAGCAAGTCCTGGCCTTACTACTGGGAGCAAGGACGCTACTGGGTTGGTTTACTTTAGAACGCCTTTTGCAATTTACATTTCGATTGTGGCTTCTTGGTGCTTCTATCGGATCCAACGCCTTGAGGCGAGCTCCGAAATCCGTGCGGCCATGACCATCATCACCCCCTGCGTGCCGAACAAACCATCGGCCCACTGGCACAGCGAGAAGTCGTCCCGACAGTTGGGAAGTTCAATGCAGTTCATGATGCATTGGAGCGTTCTTACTAGTAACAAGTGCCACGCTAGTAGTAACAGGTGCCTTACTAGTAGTAACAAGAAGCTAGTAGGAACAAGTGCCACGCTAGTAGTAACAAGTGCCTTACTAGTAGTAACAAGTGCCACGCTACTAGAAACAATAAGCTAATAGCTTCTTGCTCCGTTCGTAGCGATGCCAGGAGCCCCGTTCGTAGCTTCTTGTTCCTAGTAGTAAGGCCAGGAGCCCCTAGTAGTATGCAGTTCATGATGCATTTGGGTGATTGGGTGATTGGAGTCCCTAGTAGCGTCCTTGCTCCTAGCAGCGATGCTTCTGGGTTCACTTCCGTTCAAAGAAAGGGCTTCTCACCTGATGAACAGAGTATGCTAACACTAGCACTAGTGGCAGGTGAAGAAATGGTACAGCATGAATCATTTGGCTGTTCCTATATGAGACAATCCTGCACAAAGAGAGCATACTTCTCTTGGGGTGAGCTATCAATCACTACTTTTTAAATCCTTATGCCCTTCTCACGCATGTCTCATAGAAACTCGCCAAATTCTCTAGTCGACATGGTGCTGGCCACCAATTCCGACTTTTGGGGCCGACAGCACCGGCGAAATGACATCTTGCAGTTTTGCGTCATCCTTCGTCCAAACAAACGACATGATGTTGATAGATACCCCTGAAAGAACCATGTGTTGATAGATGCGGCCTCAACATGTTGAAGACTCGGCATTGTGGGCTCACGTTCAAAGCGCTGCTTAGGCCCTGCGCGCTTCCCTGGAGTGAGAGAAGGGTCGCTCAGGCAATCGAAACAGGAAGCGTTTACCTAGTAGATTCCTTTGCTAGTAACAAGTGCATCGCTAGTAGTAACAAGTGCCTTACTGGTAGTAACAAGAAGCTAGTAATTACCTTTTCCAATTAAATTCGTAACTTGTTACTAGTAGTAAGGCACTTGTTTCTAATAGCTTTTTGCTACTACTAGTAAGGCACCTGTTACTACTAGCGTGGCACTTGTTCCTAGTAACAATACAATAAGTATTCCTGTTTCGAAAAGAGTAGAAACATGTAGAAAGTAGTCCCAAAGTACTCTCAAGAGAGGCTCAATTGGTTGGGCATCAAAGCGAGCAGTACGTGGCCTCAAAGCTGATCCAAACATGCAAAATGCATCAAACTGCTGAAAGCAACATATGCCAGGGGCGTGAACACTCGTCGAAACTACTTTACTTGCCGCTTTAAAGACATCTCCGTCATCCTCATTGTCATCCTCATCGGGTTGTAGACCAGCTTGGAATACATCTGCTGAAGTCTGAGAAGCTGCCAAGCCTGCCAGAGCCTTCCGAGCATTTGGGTTGGTGCCAGCTGCCCCAGGGAAGTGCACCAAGCCACCTCAAGCCAGTGAGGTGATGTCGATGTGCTTCGTTTTGGCACGGCTCAAGCATCAACTGTGCCCTCCTTGGATATTATCCTTTCCTTCCGAAAGGAGCTCGCTATTAGGTTGGAGGCCATCGCTATTAGGTTGAAGTCCATCGCTGTAATGAGGCGATGCATCCTCGACACAAGCACAGCGACTGATAGTGTTCCTCAGGAGTAGCCTTGTTCCTAGTAGCTTTCTTGTTCCCATTAGCGATGCCCTTTGTTCCTAGTAGCGTCCTTGTTCCCGGTAGCAATTGGACCCCAGGCGTTCAAGCTTGAAACGCCAAGCTTCTCGCAGGTGGTCCGGAGCCTCTGAATGAGGTGCTGAATGTGATGAAATTCTGATATCATGTGACTCGATGACCTACAGAAAAGAACGGGGTCTCTGTTTCTGTGAAAGCCCGTGTCACAGGCTGCAACAGAAGGTTCGAGTACACTCGTAAAAAGCCAAACGTGGTTTCTTGAGAAAGTTCAGCTCTCTCCAAGCGCTTGGAGTCCTTTCTTTCAGACCCCAATCCTGCTGGTGCTCATCCTAGGTCTTGGACCTCACCCTTCCTAGTAATACAAAAGGTGTTTTGTAACTTCTTGTTACTAGTAGTAAGAATGCTCCTAGTAGCTTCTTGTTACTACTAGTAAGGCACTTGTTACTACTAGCGATGCACTTGTTACTACTAGCTTCTTGTTACTAGTAGTAAGAATGTTCTTTCTTGTCTTTCCTTTTCTTTCATTTCGTTACTTCAAAATTATAGACTCCATGTTTTTTTTTTCTCCATGTTCTTACCTTATTCTCAAAGGAGAGCCATTGCGTAACGTATCCAGTCTGCCGCGATGCAGCCCTGAGGGCTGCGACACAATGGCAGTCATCTACAACCTCAGAATCCAAAAGTTCGATCAGCTCATCGCTTCTAGGTTGGAGGCCATCGCTACTAGTAACAATAAAGCTTTCTAGTATGTCTTTGAAGCATTCTAGTAACTAGAAGCTACTAGGGGCTCCTGGCATCGCTACTAGGAGCAAGGACTACTAGGGGCTCCTGGCCGTACTATTAGGAGCATTCTTGCTTTCTAGTAACTAGAAGCCACTGGGTGGAGGCCATTGCTGTTGGAGGCCATCAGGTGCGTTAACTCACAAAGCTCAACAAAGCTCTAGTCGTTTGCTTCGCGGTGGAACTGACAAATCCTGAAACACCTAGGAGGCCCCAGCAAACACGCACCAGGAGTAGAGGCGTGGCCTGCCCAGAGCCGTTCGGCCCGTCGTTATCCAATTTCCCTTTAAATGGTCAAACTCCACACCAATCAGGATGTGAGCTTGCTGGACCCGGCTGAATTGTGGTGCCTGATCCATGCAGCCTTCAGCCTCCTGTTTCTCGTTCCTAGTAGCTTCTTGCTCCTAGTAGTAAGGCCAGGAGCCCCTAATAGCGGATGGCAGGAGCTCCTAGTAGCTTCTTGTTCCTGTAGCCTTCAGCCTCCTGTTGCCCATTTTTGTTCCGCACCTGAGACCGTCTTTGGAGCTCCGCGTTAAAGACTGCAGGCATCGTTCCCACAGGCCTGACCGAAGGCAAACGCACAAACTGGACTAAGGTCAGTGCACCTGTTTGTTTGTCACACATGCAAACTGATGATCTGTCGGTATGTGTGACAAAAACGATCTATAACGAGCTCTTCTTGCGGGGCTTTGCTGGTTTAAACCACATTGGCCGCTCCAATTGAGACTATCTATCTAGACCCAACAAAATTGCCTTACAAGCTTTCTCGCTTTACAAACTTTCTAGCTTGTTGCAGTGAGCTTTATGCTATGAACAACCACGCAGGGCCGTAGGGGTCTGGTGGTGAAAAAACGGACCGTTGTGACGGTTTGTCCCGTCTGAGAGACATCGAACATAACGACCTCAAAGACCTCCAGATCCGAAGGTTCTTTGAGGAGGACGCTACTAGGAGCAAAGGGCATCGCTACTAGGAGCTCCTGGCCGTACTACTAGAAGCAAGGACGCTACTAGGAGCAAAGGGATCCGAAGGTTCTTTCCTCTTGGAAAAAATTGACTAGCAGGTTGCTCCTGGCAAGTTCTTGGTGAGGGGCCAAAGCCCCCTGGCAATAGAGTTTTGGTCGCGTTAAACAAACACAGGAAAAAACTCCCTTGATCTCATCTATATGCAACCCACTCTTTAACCCCGGGTCTGGCCTGGCTGTATCCAGTGCCTGAAGCTGAGATTCAAGCGGCCAAAGGTGCTATGAAACATGTAGTAACAAGAACGCTACTAGGACTAAAGGGCATCGCTACTAGGAGCAAGGACGCTACTAGTAGCTCCTGGCCATACTACTAGGAACAAAAAACTACTAGTAACAAAGGGCATCGCTACTAGTAACAAAGGGCATAACTACTAGTAGCATTCTTGCTACTAGTATGTCATCTTTCTTCATCCGGGGGAATGACACATTTATCTCTCAAGTGCATCCAAAGGGCGCAGTGCTCATGTAGAGCCTTGGAGAATGGTCCCGAAAACACCTATTGTCAATCAGCCAATCAGTGGAATTTCGCTTTCAGAACAAGGCTCCTCAAACACAAACCCTATAGCGATCGCCTCCAACCTACTACAAATGGCCTCCAACCTCATAGCAATGGCCTCCAACCTACTACAAACGGCCTCCAACCTAATAGCAATGGCCTCCAACCTAAGAGCGATGGCCTCCAGCCTAAGAGCGATGGCCTCCAACCTAAGAGTGATGGCCTCCAACCTAAGAGCGATGGCCTCCAGCCTAAGAGCGATGGCCTCCAACCTAAGAGCAATGACCTCCAACCTAAGAGCGATAGCCTCCAACCTAATAGCAATGGCCTCCAACCTAAGAGCGATGGCCTCCAACCTAATAGCAATGGCCTCCAACCTAAGAGCGATGGCCTCCAACCTAAGAGGTATGGCCTCCAACCTAATAGCAATGGCCTCCAACCTAAGAGCGATGGCCTCCAACCTAATAGCAATGGCCTCCAACCTACTACAAATGGCCTCGAACCTAATAGCAATGGCCTCCAACCTAAGAGGGATGGCCTCCAACCTAATAGCAATGGCCTCCAACCTAAGAGCGATGGCCTCCAACCTAATAGCAATGGCCTCCAACCTACTACAAATGGCCTCGAACCTAATAGCAATGGCCTCCAACCTAAGAGCGATGGCCTCCAATCTAATAGCAATGGCCTCCAACCTAATAGCCATGGCCTTCAACCTAAGAGCGATGGCCTCCAACCTAAGAGCGATGGCCTCCAACCTAAGGGCGATGGCCTCGAACCTAAGGGCGATGGCCTCCGAAAGAACCTCCTAAGGAGCAATGAGTTCCAAATCGGCAACCGCCTGCATTCACCCACCGAGTTTAAGCCTTCCAACAAATATCCCAGGTTGGCTAGCTTGTTTGTCAAACGGACCCAAGTACCCTTGCTTCAAATATCAAACATGAATTTCGCTTGTTTCCTTCCTCTTGTTTTGTTTCAGTTGTTTTTGTCTCTTGCTTTCTTCCCCTCTCCCTTTCGTTATCTGTTTCAAACGACTCCGGAATATCAGTCAGATTACACTGAGAAGCCGGACAACTCAGCTCGTGCACCAAAGCCCGATGTCGGAGAGACCTTGTGGAGGTGCACTACACATTAGGATTGCTGTCGAGGACATTCCTCGAAACCTTGCTGTCTTGCCATTTCGACAGACTTGATGACATACAACATTTGATGCACGTAGAGGACGCTACTAGGAGCAAAGGGCATCGCTACTAGGAGCAAGGACGCTACGAATGGGGCTCTTTGATGCACACACGAGCAAGAAATTATCAGCGCCTTCCCACAGAACGAGGCATAGGTGGAGGGCAAAGCCGGCGGGGTCTCCTGTGGCTTGGAAGAATCGGAGTAGCCGAACTTCGTACAACAGTAGAGCGACCTAGCAGTAGATTTAGGTCTAAACGTCAAAAAAGAAACACCCAAAAACAACTAAACAACAGTAAACAACAATAGAAAAGCAGAACAGGACCGCCCCCCAAATGCGCCTTGGAAGTGGTCAAGGCCACTTATTTTGCGCTTGGCGATTCGACAAAGTCCAATCTGTAGCTTTAATTTTGAATCGATGGGGACTGGTCCTTGTTTGTGTTTCCCATTTCAAACTTTCAAAGCCACTTCTTCATGGCTACTAGGGTGGAGGCCATCGCTATTAGATTTGTGCTTCTTCCTTCTTCAGGTTGCATTCGTCTTGGGATAGGAACTGGCAGCCTGAGGGGAAGCTGAGCAATCATCTGTGACCTGAGCCGCAAAAGCGTAGATAGACCACAGGGACAAGAACAAACTTGAGGTGTATAAATCTACGTTCAATTTGTCTTTGACTATTTGGGTTTGCACAGTTGGTTTTGCGCAAGTATCTCGTGTGCTCTGAATTACTAGCAGTTTGTTTAAAGAACTCTACTAAACCGTCTTCAGCCTCAGGTCCTTACAGTAGGACAGATTTGCCCGACCCACTAGGGCCAAAAAGCAGCAAGGACGACTGTGACCGGTGGAGCACCTTGGAAAAACACAAACAGCACAAAAAGCTACTAGTAACAATGGGCATCACTACTAGGAAGCAAGGACGCTACTAGTAGCTCCTGGCCTTAGTACTAGGAACAAGAAGCTAGTAACAGCACTCATGGGATGGGATCGTAGTCTCTGATTCGCCTCGATCCTGCAGGGAGCATTGCCAATGCATCAAGCTAGTGAGGTTTGTTAAGGTCTTTCCTGCCACACTAATTTTTTGATAGAATAGCTGGATACCTTCCTCACAACTGAATGGACCACACATGTCTGCATTGTTCAGTCTAAGCCTGTGGATGAAATTCCCGAAAAATGAAAAATCTGTTCTACCGGTGGCACACTCTTGGCTCTGCCGAGCTTGATTGGATGGCCTGCTGTGCGCCTCACGTTAGTCAATGCCAGGAACCTCTTGGACTGCTGTGTGGGAACGAAGATGTAGGCATCGAGGTCAGCCATGTCTGGCTCCTTCCTTAGGCACCAAACGTCCTCATCAGCATCTCAGCTTTGGACTGCTGGTATGTGTAGAGAGAGAGAGAGAGAATAAGAGCCTACTAGCAACGGTCTCCAACCTAATAGCGATGGCCTCTAACCTACTAGCGATGGCCTCCACCCTAATGCAGAGAGAGAGACAGAGAGAGTAGCAACATGCTTGGTCACAAACCACAGCTCATTTAAACCCAAATGACCATCGGATCAAGCACGGGAAAGCTTACTGAAGCAATAGCAACAAGAACAACAATTACGCTGCCACCACCCACCACCAACAAGAACAACGTAAACAACACAGAGCAGAAACCTCTCTGCCGCATCAAACAAAATGTGACATTGTCAGAGAAAAGAAAACCACCAAAGGCCATGCTGGCATTGTTTAATTCAGTTGAGGGGCAGGATAGAGTCCACGTGATAGAAGTTCTTCAGTCGCCTTGGCAATGTGGTGAATGCTGAAAGCTACCTTTTCTTGGCTGTATGCAAAGAGTTCTTCAGGGTGTTTCATTGAATGCACAACAAATCCGTCTTGTACCTGGAGCTACTGTTCAATCCATGCTTAAGATAAATCCATCCAGGCTTTACAATGTGCACATATGCTTGAAGGAAAACTCATCTCAGGAAAACTCTGCCATGTCTTGAAAAGATGATCCAAAACCAAAGACCACAGAATCCAGAAGGTGTTGACAGCAATTTTCCGCTAGAATTGCTATGAACTCTTGGTTGGGTAGAGAGATTCATTTTTACAAGCATTGTGCATCCATGTGGATATTCACAGTCTTCACAGGTCGTTCTTGGCGACGGGCTCATCTGGAATGGAGTCCAAGATCGAGAATTCCACCTCAGAAAGCACAAAGCGGTTCTTGGCGTTCTTCAAGAGCAAATCAGCAAGGGCAAGAATGGGAAAGGCAAGGGCTGAAGAAGCTGGTAGCATGGGGTGGGAGATTTCAATTGATCCACGTCAGACCCCGTCTCACTTCTTTCTAAACCTATCTCCTCAATATATCTCATCAAACTATCCTACGACCATTTCTGTTTTGCGAGATCTTGTTGATATAGAAAGCAAGGATGCTACTAGGAGCAAAGGGCATCGCTACTAGGAACAAGAAGCTAGTAGAAACAAGAATTATTAATTAGAAACAATAAGCTACTAGTAGCAAGTGCATCGCTACTACCGTAGATGGACGAAATATTCAAACCCTTTCAACCACGTGGACCCCTTCTACCCCAAAGCTCAATGTTAGAGGTCTTGCAAGAATGTTTCGGCGAATGGACGAAACAAATCAAACCCTGGAAACACAAATTCAATCAAGTTATGTTCAACATTGACCTTTGGGGGTCAGGGGTTGGCGACAGTTATTGGCACATGGGTTTGAATATTTGGTCCATCTACTGTCTAAAGGTGTGACGTTTGCATATTTTTGGCTCGTAAGTATCAGTCTAACATCTTCATCCGTAGTACTCTGTGTTTTAATTTTCTGTGCTCAACAACACTTTCACATCGACACGTTGCGAGCGAGGACAGCAGACGTCAGGAAAGCAAGCCAGATGAAGAGCAGTTCCAGCTACGGTTCTTACTGTTGCCATGTGCCGTGTCTGTTCCCAGTGCCTTTCCAGTGCCTTTCCAGTGCCTTTTCCAGTGCCTTTTCACGGTTTGTGTGCGCCTGCCAGTGATTTTGCCATGTGACTCACCTTTTTGCTAAAAGAGATAGCTTATCTTTTTGTTTCAACAAAACTTACCAGAAACACTTTTTTCCTGGCAGGGCCACGAGAAAGTGCAAAAGGCACTGGAAAAGGCACTGGAAAGGCACTGGAAAGGGACTGGGAACAGACACAGCACATGGCAACAGTAAGAACAGTAGCTGGAACCGCCCGGCATCACTTGAAAACAACACACGCATGTGAGGTCTCCGGTCGCCGTCCACACCCAGTACCGTAGATGGACGAAATATTCAAACCCTTTCAACCACGTGGACCCCTTCTACCCCAAAGCTCAATGTTAGAGGTCTTGCAAGAATGTTTCGGCGAATGGACGAAACAAATCAAACCCTGGAAACACAAATTCAATCAAGTTATGTTCAACATTGACCTTTGGGGGTCAGGGGTTGGCGACAGTTATTGGCACATGGGTTTGAATATTTGGTCCATCTACTGTCTAAAGGTGTGACGTTTGCATATTTTTGGCTCGTAAGTATCAGTCTAACATCTTCATCCGTAGTACTCTGTGTTTTAGTTTTCTGTGCTCAACAACACTTTCACATCGACACGTTGCGAGCGAGGACAGCAGACGTCAGGAAAGCAAGCCAGATGAAGAGCAGTTCCAGCTACGGTTCTTACTGTTGCCATGTGCCGTGTCTGTTCCCAGTGCCTTTCCAGTGCCTTTCCAGTGCCTTTTCCAGTGCCTTTTCACGGTTTGTGTGCGCCTGCCAGTGATTTTGCCATGTGACTCACTTTTTTGCTAAAAAGAGATAGCTTATCTTTTTGTTTCAACAAAACTTACCAGAAACACTTTTTTCCTGGCAGGGCCACGAGAAAGTGCAAAAGGCACTGGAAAAGGCACTGGAAAAGGCGCTGGAAAGGCACTGGAAAGGGACTGGGAACAGACACAGCACATGGCAACAGTAAGAACAGTAGCTGGAACCGCCCGGCATCACTTGAAAACAACACACGCATGTGAGGTCTCCGGTCGCCGTCCACACCCAGTACCGTAGATGGACGAAATATTCAAACCCTTTCAACCACGTGGACCCCTTCTACCCCAAAGCTCAATGTTAGAGGTCTTGCAAGAATGTTTCGGCGAATGGACGAAACAAATCAAACCCTGGAAACACAAATTCAATCAAGTTATGTTCAACATTGACCTTTGGGGGTCAGGGGTTGGCGACAGTTATTGGCACATGGGTTTGAATATTTGGTCCATCTACTGTCTAAAGGTGTGACGTTTGCATATTTTTGGCTCGTAAGTATCAGTCTAACATCTTCATCCGTAGTACTCTGTGTTTTAGTTTTCTGTGCTCAACAACACTTTCACATCGACACGTTGCGAGCGAGGACAGCAGACGTCAGGAAAGCAAGCCAGATGAAGAGCAGTTCCAGCTACGGTTCTTACTGTTGCCATGTGCCGTGTCTGTTCCCAGTGCCTTTCCAGTGCCTTTTCCAGTGCCTTTTCCAGTGCCTTTTCACGGTTTGTGTGCGCCTGCCAGTGATTTTGCCATGTGACTCACTTTTTTGCTAAAAAGAGATAGCTTATCTTTTTGTTTCAACAAAACTTACCAGAAACACTTTTTTTCCTGGCAGGGCCACGAGAAAGTGCAAAAGGCACTGGAAAAGGCACTGGAAAGGCACTGGAAAGGGACTGGGAACAGACACAGCACATGGCAACAGTAAGAACAGTAGCTGGAACCGCCCGGCATCACTTGAAAACAACACACGCATGTGAGGTCTCCGGTCGCCGTCCACACCCAGTACCGTAGATGGACGAAATATTCAAACCCTTTCAACCACGTGGACCCCTTCTACCCCAAAGCTCAATGTTAGAGGTCTTGCAAGAATGTTTCGGCGAATGGACGAAACAAATCAAACCCTGGAAACACAAATTCAATCAAGTTATGTTCAACATTGACCTTTGGGGGTCAGGGGTTGGCGACAGTTATTGGCACATGGGTTTGAATATTTGGTCCATCTACTGTCTAAAGGTGTGACGTTTGCATATTTTTGGCTCGTAAGTATCAGTCTAACATCTTCATCCGTAGTACTCTGTGTTTTAGTTTTCTGTGCTCAACAACACTTTCACATCGACACGTTGCGAGCGAGGACAGCAGACGTCAGGAAAGCAAGCCAGATGAAGAGCAGTTCCAGCTACGGTTCTTACTGTTGCCATGTGCCGTGTCTGTTCCCAGTGCCTTTCCAGTGCCTTTCCAGTGCCTTTTCCAGTGCCTTTTCCAGTGCCTTTTCACGGTTTGTGTGCGCCTGCCAGTGATTTTGCCATGTGACTCACTTTTTTGCTAAAAAGAGATAGCTTATCTTTTTGTTTCAACAAAACTTACCAGAAACACTTTTTCCTGGCAGGGCCACGAGAAAGTGCAAAAGGCACTGGAAAAGGCACTGGAAAGGCACTGGAAAGGGACTGGGAACAGACACAGCACATGGCAACAGTAAGAACAGTAGCTGGAACCGCCCGGCATCACTTGAAAACAACACACGCATGTGAGGTCTCCGGTCGCCGTCCACACCCAGTACCGTAGATGGACGAAATATTCAAACCCTTTCAACCACGTGGACCCCTTCTACCCCAAAGCTCAATGTTAGAGGTCTTGCAAGAATGTTTCGGCGAATGGACGAAACAAATCAAACCCTGGAAACACAAATTCAATCAAGTTATGTTCAACATTGACCTTTGGGGGTCAGGGGTTGGCGACAGTTATTGGCACATGGGTTTGAATATTTGGTCCATCTACTGTCTAAAGGTGTGACGTTTGCATATTTTTGGCTCGTAAGTATCAGTCTAACATCTTCATCCGTAGTACTCTGTGTTTTAGTTTTCTGTGCTCAACAACACTTTCACATCGACACGTTGCGAGCGAGGACAGCAGACGTCAGGAAAGCAAGCCAGATGAAGAGCAGTTCAGCTACGGTTCTTACTGTTGCCATGTGCCGTGTCTGTTCCCAGTGCCTTTCCCAGTGCCTTTTCCAGTGCCTTTTCACGGTTTGTGTGCGCCTGCCAGTGATTTTGCCATGTGACTCACTTTTTTGCTAAAAAGAGATAGCTTATCTTTTTGTTTCAACAAAACTTACCAGAAACACTTTTTTTCCTGGCAGGGCCACGAGAAAGTGCAAAAGGCACTGGAAAAGGCACTGGAAAGGCACTGGAAAGGGACTGGGAACAGACACAGCACATGGCAACAGTAAGAACAGTAGCTGGAACCGCCCGGCATCACTTGAAAACAACACACGCATGTGAGGTCTCCGGTCGCCGTCCACACCCAGTACCGTAGATGGACGAAATATTCAAACCCTTTCAACCACGTGGACCCCTTCTACCCCAAAGCTCAATGTTAGAGGTCTTGCAAGAATGTTTCGGCGAATGGACGAAACAAATCAAACCCTGGAAACACAAATTCAATCAAGTTATGTTCAACATTGACCTTTGGGGGTCAGGGGTTGGCGACAGTTATTGGCACATGGGTTTGAATATTTGGTCCATCTACTGTCTAAAGGTGTGACGTTTGCATATTTTTGGCTCGTAAGTATCAGTCTAACATCTTCATCCGTAGTACTCTGTGTTTTAGTTTTCTGTGCTCAACAACACTTTCACATCGACACGTTGCGAGCGAGGACAGCAGACGTCAGGAAAGCAAGCCAGATGAAGAGCAGTTCCAGCTACGGTTCTTACTGTTGCCATGTGCCGTGTCTGTTCCCAGTGCCTTTCCAGTGCCTTTCCAGTGCCTTTTCCAGTGCCTTTTCCAGTGCCTTTTTCACGGTTTGTGTGCGCCTGCCAGTGATTTTGCCATGTGACTCACTTTTTTGCTAAAAAGAGATAGCTTATCTTTTTGTTTCAACAAAACTTACCAGAAACACTTTTTTCCTGGCAGGGCCACGAGAAAGTGCAAAAGGCACTGGAAAAGGCACTGGAAAAGGCACTGGAAAGGCACTGGAAAGGGACTGGGAACAGACACAGCACATGGCAACAGTAAGAACAGTAGCTGGAACCGCCCGGCATCACTTGAAAACAACACACGCATGTGAGGTCTCCGGTCGCCGTCCACACCCAGTACCGTAGATAGACGAAATATTCAAACCCTTTCAACCACGTGGACCCCTTCTACCCCAAAGCTCAATGTTAGAGGTCTTGCAAGAATGTTTCGGCGAATGGACGAAACAAATCAAACCCTGGAAACACAAATTCAATCAAGTTATGTTCAACATTGACCTTTGGGGGTCAGGGGTTGGCGACAGTTATTGGCACATGGGTTTGAATATTTGGTCCATCTACTGTCTAAAGGTGTGACGTTTGCATATTTTTGGCTCGTAAGTATCAGTCTAACATCTTCATCCGTAGTACTCTGTGTTTTAGTTTTCTGTGCTCAACAACACTTTCACATCGACACGTTGCGAGCGAGGACAGCAGACGTCAGGAAAGCAAGCCAGATGAAGAGCAGTTCCAGCTACGGTTCTTACTGTTGCCATGTGCCGTGTCTGTTCCCAGTGCCTTCCAGTGCCTTTCCAGTGCCTTTTCCAGTGCCTTTTCACGGTTTGTGTGCGCCTGCCAGTGATTTTGCCATGTGACTCACTTTTTTGCTAAAAAGAGATAGCTTATCTTTTTGTTTCAACAAAACTTACCAGAAACACTTTTTTCCTGGCAGGGCCACGAGAAAGTGCAAAAGGCACTGGAAAGGCACTGGAAAGGGACTGGGAACAGACACAGCACATGGCAACAGTAAGAACAGTAGCTGGAACCGCCCGGCATCACTTGAAAACAACACACGCATGTGAGGTCTCCGGTCGCCGTCCACACCCAGTACCGTAGATGGACGAAATATTCAAACCCTTTCAACCACGTGGACCCCTTCTACCCCAAAGCTCAATGTTAGAGGTCTTGCAAGAATGTTTCGGCGAATGGACGAAACAAATCAAACCCTGGAAAACACAAATTCAATCAAGTTATGTTCAACATTGACCTTTGGGGGTCAGGGGTTGGCGACAGTTATGGCACATGGGTTTGAATATTTGGTCCATCTACTGTCTAAAGGTGTGACGTTTGCATATTTTTGGCTCGTAAGTATCAGTCTAACATCTTCATCCGTAGTACTCTGTGTTTTAGTTTTCTGTGCTCAACAACACTTTCACATCGACACGTTGCGAGCGAGGACAGCAGACGTCAGGAAAGCAAGCCAGATGAAGAGCAGTTCCAGCTACGGTTCTTACTGTTGCCATGTGCCGTGTCTGTTCCCAGTGCCTTTCCAGTGCCTTTCCAGTGCCTTTTCCAGTGCCTTTTCCAGTGCCTTTTCACGGTTTGTGTGCGCCTGCCAGTGATTTTGCCATGTGACTCACTTTTTTGCTAAAAAGAGATAGCTTATCTTTTTGTTTCAACAAAACTTACCAGAAACACTTTTTTCCTGGCAGGGCCACGAGAAAGTGCAAAAGGCACTGGGAAAGGCACTGGAAAGGCACTGGAAAGGGACTGGGAACAGACACAGCACATGGCAACAGTAAGAACAGTAGCTGGAACCGCCCGGCATCACTTGAAAACAACACACGCATGTGAGGTCTCCGGTCGCCGTCCCACACCCAGTACCGTAGATGGACGAAATATTCAAACCCTTTCAACCACGTGGACCCCTTCTACCCCAAAGCTCAATGTTAGAGGTCTTGCAAGAATGTTTCGGCGAATGGACGAAACAAATCAAACCCTGGAAACACAAATTCAATCAAGTTATGTTCAACATTGACCTTTGGGGGTCAGGGGTTGGCGACAGTTATTGGTACATGGGTTTGAATATTTGGTCCATCTACTGTCTAAAGGTGTGACGTTTGCATATTTTTGGCTCGTAAGTATCAGTCTAACATCTTCATCCGTAGTACTCTGTGTTTTAGTTTTCTGTGCTCAACAACACTTTCACATCGACACGTTGCGAGCGAGGACAGCAGACGTCAGGAAAGCAAGCCAGATGAAGAGCAGTTCCAGCTACGGTTCTTACTGTTGCCATGTGCCGTGTCTGTTCCCAGTGCCTTTCCAGTGCCTTTTCCAGTGCCTTTTCACGGTTTGTGTGCGCCTGCCAGTGATTTTGCCATGTGACTCACTTTTTTGCTAAAAAGAGATAGCTTATCTTTTTGTTTCAACAAAACTTACCAGAAACACTTTTTTCCTGGCAGGGCCACGAGAAAGTGCAAAAGGCACTGGAAAAGGCACTGGAAAAGGCACTGGAAAGGCACTGGAAAGGGACTGGGAACAGACACAGCACATGGCAACAGTAAGAACAGTAGCTGGAACCGCCCGGCATCACTTGAAAACAACACACGCATGTGAGGTCTCCGGTCGCCGTCCACACCCAGTACCGTAGATGGACGAAATATTCAAACCCTTTCAACCACGTGGACCCCTTCTACCCCAAAGCTCAATGTTAGAGGTCTTGCAAGAATGTTTCGGCGAATGGACGAAACAAATCAAACCCTGGAAACACAAATTCAATCAAGTTATGTTCAACATTGACCTTTGGGGGTCAGGGGTTGGCGACAGTTATTGGCACATGGGTTTGAATATTTGGTCCATCTACTGTCTAAAGGTGTGACGTTTGCATATTTTTGGCTCGTAAGTATCAGTCTAACATCTTCATCCGTAGTACTCTGTGTTTTAATTTTCTGTGCTCAACAACACTTTCACATCGACACGTTGCGAGCGAGGACAGCAGACGTCAGGAAAGCAAGCCAGATGAAGAGCAGTTCCAGCTACGGTTCTTACTGTTGCCATGTGCCGTGTCTGTTCCCAGTGCCTTTCCAGTGCCTTTTCCAGTGCCTTTTCACGGTTTGTGTGCGCCTGCCAGTGATTTTGCCATGTGACTCACTTTTTTGCTAAAAAGAGATAGCTTATCTTTTTGTTTCAACAAAACTTACCAGAAACACTTTTTTCCTGGCAGGGCCACGAGAAAGTGCAAAAGGCACTGGAAAAGGCACTGGAAAGGCACTGGAAAGGGACTGGGAACAGACACAGCACATGGCAACAGTAAGAACAGTAGCTGGAACCGCCCGGCATCACTTGAAAACAACACACGCATGTGAGGTCTCCGGTCGCCGTCCACACCCAGTACCGTAGATGGACGAAATATTCAAACCCTTTCAACCACGTGGACCCCTTCTACCCCAAAGCTCAATGTTAGAGGTCTTGCAAGAATGTTTCGGCGAATGGACGAAACAAATCAAACCCTGGAAACACAAATTCAATCAAGTTATGTTCAACATTGACCTTTGGGGGTCAGTGGTTGACGACAGTTATTGGCACATGGGTTTGAATATTTGGTCCATCTACTGTAGTAACAAGTGCCTTACTACTAGTAACAAGAAGCTAGTAGAAACAAGAATTAGTAATTATAAACAATAAGCTACTAGTAGCAAGTGCATCGCTACTAGTAACAAGTGCCTTACTACTAGTAACAAGAAGCTAGTAGAAACAAGAATTAGTATTAGAAACAATAAGCTACTAGTAACAAGTGCATCGCTACTAGTAACAAGTGCCTTACTACTAGGAACAAGAAGCTAGTAGAAACAAGAATTAGTATTAGAAACAATCAGCTACTAGTAACAAGTGCATCGCTACTAGTAACAAGTGCCTTACTACTAGTAACAAGAAGCTAGTAGAAACAAGAATTAGTATTAGAAACAATAAGCTACTAGTAACAAGTGCATCGCTACTAGTAACAAGTGCCTTACTACTAGGAACAAGAAGCTAGTAGAAACAAGAATTAGTATTAGAAACAATAAGCTAGTAGAAACAAGAATTAGTATTAGAAACAATAAGCTACTAGTAACAGTGCATCGCTACTAGTAACAAGTGCCTTACTACTAGGAACAAGAAGCTAGTAGAAACAAGAATTAGTATTAGAAACAATAAGCTAGTAGAAACAAGAATTAGTATTAGAAACAATAAGCTACTAGTAACAAGTGCATCGCTACTAGTAACAAGTGCCTTACTACTAGTAACAAGAAGCTAGTAGAAACAAGAATTAGTATTTGAAACAATAAGCTACTAGTAACAAGTGCATCGCTACTAGTAACAAGTGCCTTACTACTAGTAACAAGAAGCTAGTAGAAACAATTCATCGCAGTCTCAAATCCATCCTCCAACAACTCCGTACGTGAGGGCTCTGCTAGGTCCCGCTAAGCTCTCGACTGGCAACCGGACATGTGCAGCAGGGGGACCAATGAGATCCAACCAGGCGTAAAGTGAATTCCTGAGCGCTTCATCAGCAAAAGGCACCCGAGGTCAGTCCAACTTGTACAGTCAACATGACAAATACAAATGAGTATCTTAAAGAGAACAAGTCAGAAAAAGTATATAGTATATAACAAAAAGCTACTAGGGGCTCCTGGCCTTACTACTAGGAGCAAGGACGCTACTAGTGGCTCGTGGCATCGCTACTAGGAGCATTCTTACATATTCTTACTAGTAACAAGAAGCTACTAAAAGCAAATCAAACGGCTATACAGACCAAACGTATAACAAACGGCTCATGTCTTTGCTGACCGCTGTGAGACGGCCTCGAGGAGCGCTCCCACGGTGTTCTCGTGGAGCAAGGCCTTGAAGCTCGACAAGGTGGCGAAGACAAAGGCCACCGTGGCCTCAGCCGTGTGCCGTCATCTCGGGTTTTTGCCTATGTTGCAAAGGCGTCACCTGTGGATGACATTTGGATGCAGGAAGTGATGCAATGAACATGTCTTTGCCATCCATGTTTCCAGCCCTCTTGAGGACCCCGACCTCCGAATCAAACCTCGCACGTGCGAAGAGACAACAACACCCAGGTGTCTTGGCTGTCAGGCTGTGGGTGCGGGGGTATCAGCCACGAGTGTGAGATATCCAGAATGACTTCTTTGAAGCTGGATGAAAAGAATGATGTTCTACTTTTTTGTGGAGTTTGCCGTCTTAGAAGATCTAGCTGTTGCTTGCTCTAGGAGACCGATAACTGACAGCACTGGTGTCAACTAAGGAGGGACATAAACAT
>CAXIVM010001657.1:0-21215 GCA_964035705.1 Porites rus | reverse complement strand
TGTCGGAGTACTTGGGGAAGTACTTCAAGCAATCACGCCGCAAGCGACATGAGTCTATGAATGACTACATCACACGAAAGGGGGAGATCTATGCTCGAGCATGCCAAACACTGCACCGTGTGTCAGGCCGCTATGCACGTGAGGTTGGCCCAAGAACCGGAGGTGCCACCTCACAACACACCTGGAATGGTTGGCAACAGCTACATGGAGGCCATTCTGACCACACCGCTGGAATGTCCGGGGGGTCACTGCCACCGGAGAATGAGGAGGAAGAGGAGCAGTCCTTTCATGACGCAGCAGAATCATGGGAGCACTATGATTCATGGGGAGCGCCTGACTGGAATAGTGGTTCCTGGGGAAATCCTCATTCCAACAGTTGGAGTGACTCTGCATGGACGAGGCCATGGAACACCAGCGGGCAGGAGCCCGCGTGGGAGAAGGAGATCACGGAGTTGATCCCCACCTATGTCCAAGGGTGGTTTTTATTGCAAGACGCAGGTCTTGATGCTCAGGAGAGGAATTTGATCCTCACCGCACTGAAAGATGATTTCTCAGTGGAGCGTGTCGCGCAAGAACTACGCAATCAGTGGCCTGATCAAGACCTGAAGCACAAGGACCAGTCTGGCAAGAGCACCGCTTGGACCGTGGACGAATGTGATGAGCTTGAAGAAGCTTCTTGTGTGGACCGCCAGGGCCCAGACCTGTCATGCCTCGTGAACTCAGGCCTCAACGATGAAGGCCTGTCGATTATGGAAGAAGCTGAATAGGATGCCAATGAGGCCCTCGCCAGGATGGACCATGGACGCAAAACACTGCGTGAAGCTAGGGCCAAACAGCATCAGGTCAAGATGAGCCGCCAGTACTACAAGACTGATCGAATCGGTGTGAAGCCATCTTTTTCCAATCGACCTGCTGCCTCGTTAGCTTCCATCAAGTGTTTGAATTGTGGTGTGCTGGGCCACAAAGTGGCACAGTGCCCAAAACGTGCACTCAATCAGACGGCAAGTGTCAGTGAAGCCCAGACCTCCGAGAGTGCACCATTTGTTTGCAGTGCGACGGATTTGGACTCCGCCCATGTCGCATCCGGCGGTTTGACCACCCAAGAAGCCGTGTCCAAAGGTATGGCCATTTTAGACGGTGGCGCCACTCGTACCTTAGGATCTGTCTCAGCGGTTGAGAAGCTCATGGAACTCAACCAAACAAAGACTGGCCATGATGGTGTGACCCGAATTGACCACACCTTGAGGCCAACGTTTGGATTTGGGAATTCGTCCAGCGACAAGTGTATGTCGACAGCGTGGCTGAGCGTACAGGCCGGTGGCCGCGGAGGTGAGCTAAAGGTTCACACTTTAGACCGCGGCCATAGTCCTATTTTGTTTTCCATTGAAACTTTGAGATCCCTGGGAGCGCTCATTGACTTCGAACACGACCTTCTTGTTTTCAGGAAGCTTGATCCGACCCGTGTGATCAGCTTGGAGCGCTCCTGTACGGGACATCAACTGCTGCCTCTGAGTGATGATTGGTTCTCGCATGCCAAAACGGCAAAGAACCCAGTCCCTAGCCTAGAGCACTACATCTAGGGACAACTCCTCAGGGAGGGGCTTAGCAGCGTGGCGGACCCAGAGGCAGACCTGATCTCAGACCAACCCACCAATGATGTGATCATGAAAGAGAGTGTTTTTGAACCTGTTTTTAGTGTTCCGGTTTTTGAGAGTAATGAACACAAACCTCGAATCGAGACTCGACACATCGATGAACAACAAACATCGACCACCAGCAGCATCACTTGTCCAGCTCAAGCATCTTGTGCACCACCAGAGCCTTCCACACATCATCATCATGTCCTCTCCGATGACCAAGACCGAGATCATCGAGGAGCTGGCAAGACTGGGGGAGTTGCCTCCCAAGTCTTGGAGCCGCACCGAGTGCCTAGTTCGAATGGAGGAGCTTCGCGAGGCCCAAGGGCTGACATCCAATCCCAAGTCCAAGGCCAAGACTCCTCTTCAGCTCAAGATGACCCAGTTGAACGCCGCGTCTCGCAAGAAGAGCGATTTGATCAGTTTCTGTCACGAGCTGCAAATCCCCATGAGCGGTCACGAGACCATCCCAATCTTGCAGAAGAAGGCTACTCAGGTCCTGTTGGATCAATGCGAGGCCACGGGAGCCGATCCAGTGGGCTTCGGAGTTCATGCAGCCCTCTCCTATCAGGAAGTGAAGATCTCAGAGCCCAACTATGCCAATTGGGTGATCACCACCTTCCAAGAGGAGAGGAACACGTGTCCCAGGTTGGCACGCCTGGCCCAGTGGCTCATTCAGGAGCAACGCCACTCCCAGAAGCCAGAGATCACAGAGCTCCAAAGTCAGCCTCCGATCCCTCGAGAAGTTTTGATCGAGAAGGGCTACATCAAGACCCCCAAGGGAGCAAAGGCCGCAGCTTCAATGACCTCGAAGCAATCCGGGGCCGCCTCCAGCAACATGACTGGCGTGACCTCACATGTTCTGAAGAACCTGACCGAAGCGGTGATCGAGCTGAAGGAACAAGTTCAGAGCCTGAAGACAGGCCAAGAACCTCCTCGCAAGAAGACCAGCCAGGCAAGCGAGCAGAGCTTCGAGATGATCCTGGAGAATCAGTGAGAGCAGGGACCATAGGTGCTAGCTTTGAGACACCATCCACCACAGTGCCCCCAGAGACTGAAGGCGGAGACCTTAGCTCACGGCTCAAAACCCTTAGAACCTCAGGAAACGAAACACCTGAAAAACAAACGTGATGACATGATTTCACATGTTGTTCGTGAATTGGGAGCCAATGAGCAAGTCTTATTACTGGAAGTTGCATGTGGAGTGGATAGCATTCTCACAAGTACCATGCAGGAGCTTACCAAGTCCGTTAGTTCTGCCCAGAGGTTGTCTATTTGGAATGACTATGACATCTCTACTGGTAGAGGCGTAAAAGGTGTCCTTGATAAGATAGATCTTTGTGCACCCGAACTTGTGTGGCTCTCCCCAGAATGTGGTCCGTACAGTGTGATGCAAAACATCAATCAACGCACTGCTGAGCAACGCTCGGACTTGGAAAATAAGCGGAAGCAAGCTCTGAAACAATACATGGGGTGCGCCATCATATACCAGTACTGTGTGCAACGTGGTACACATGTGGTCTGGGAATTGTCCCAGTCATGTCAGGCATGGCGTCTTCCTGTGTTGCAGAACCTCATCAAACGCTATGACCCGTACTTCGCTATTGTCAGAGGCTGTCAGGTGAATTTACGAAACTGACAAAAACATTTCATATCCAAGGGCTGGAAGCTGATGACCACACATGAACCTTTGTCCATACGTATGCATCTCCCTTGTCATTGTGCACCTGGCACCTACCATGCCCCATGTGAAGGTAGCATAACGAGATCCACGGCATATTACACACGTGAGTTCGCACTTCGAGCGTGTCGGGAGATTTTGCGGGGCGGGAACCGGGAGCAATGGTTGAAGGAGTTGAAAGGAAAACCCACGGGTGGTGAGGTTTTTGGATTAGGAACGGTGTGTGTTTGTGAACACGTGAAACAACATGGTTCCTTGACAAATTGTGGCCATTGCACGCAAACGCTCCAGCAAGAAGTTTTGACTGTGGACAAACGGGACCAAGTTTTGAGACAACCTTTGAGGGAAGAGGACATCAAACGTAGATTGTATTTGTTGCATTCTGCTACAGGTCATGGTTCCATCCCTAGCATGGTCCAAGCTTTGAAACGAAAAGGTGTTGCGAAACAAGTGTTGGACCTTGCGCAATCGTTTCGATGCCCCGTTTGTGAAGAGAGATCGAAGCCTCGGCCTCGCAACCTGGCTTCTCTTGAACCACTTCCCCCAAAATTCATGACTGTTGCGGCGGATGTGGGCCACTGGTACCATCCCGCCACCAAAGAAAAATGGCAGTTCATCTTGATGGTGGACGAGGGTTCACGATTTAGGGTCGGACGCATGATCCTTCAAGGTAAACAGAAGCACATCAGTGCTGGACAGTTTGTGCAAATTTTCCAGGAGGCCTGGGTCTCCTATTTCGGACACCCCCAGACTTTGAGATTGGACCCCGATGGAGCTTTCCGCAGCCATGAACTGGCAAGTTACTGCGATAGACACCAGATCTATCTTGACCTCATTCCCGGTGAAGCACACTGGAAATTGTCCGTGTGCGAACGCAGTATCCAAGCCATAAAACATGTCATGGCAAGTCTTGCAGCAGAATCACCTGCACTGACGGCGGAACAGATCCTTGCAGAATCTGTTCGAACTCTGAACCACAGAGAAAACGTGCGTGGGTTTACACCTGTCCAATACGTCCTGGGTCGAGCACCAGATGAACATGGACGCTTTTTCAACCCAGCACGTGATTTGGAAACTCCAGGAGAGTTACCGATGGCCACAGAGACCATGGAACGAGATCAACGCCTGCGATTGTCAGCCGAAAAAGCCTTTTTGGATTGGGTGGCCACAGAAAGGATTCAAAGGGCCACCCACTCGAAACATCGAAGAGTGCTGGATTTTTCAGCAGGAGATCTTGTTTTCATTTGGCGCAAGCAGTTGACAGGTGAGGATGCCCAACAAAACAAGACAGGCCAAGGCCGTTTCGTAGGTCCAGCTCGTGTCCTCGCAGTGGAGCAATCTCGAGATGACCAAGGACACCTCCGACCTGGCAGTTCAGTCTGGTTGGTCCGTGGTAGACGTCTTCTGAAGTGTTGCCCAGAACAACTAAGACATGCTTCCGAACGAGAAGTGATCCTTACGGAGCTTCATGACTCAAGGGAGACTCCCACTTGGGATTTTCCCATAGTGGCTGAAGAACTGGGCAACAATGACTATGAGGATGTTCAAGAACAACCTACTGAAGCTGAATGGAGGAGAGCAGGAAATCCCCTCCATGAGTGGCAGCCTTCTTGTCGCATGTCAGGTAAGCAGCAACCCTCAGAGCCAGTGGCGGGAAATCAGAAGAAATTGCGACTGGCGCCTCCAGCACCAGTGTCTGCAAGTCGTCCACGAAGTCGAAGTCCTCCATGGAGACCGGTGGCCTCAGGACCTTCATCCGGCTCAGGTATACATCGACCTTCGGAACCAGCAGACACAGGTTTTCAAGCTGCACCTCATTGGACCGAGCTGGTTCATGAGTCGTATTTTTCAGAAGCTGCAAATACCAAAGGTGCACAAGACATGGTGCACCACGTTGAGATCGAAATGCCTTCCAGCAAGGCCAGTACAGAACGTGCTCTCAAGGATTTGAATGCTTTTTTCGTGGGAGCACTGAAGCGAAGAGCAGTGGAAATTTCTGAACGACGAATGACACCAGAAGAGAGAAAGCAATTTGATTTGGCAAAGAGCATTGAAGTAACCAACTTCCTAGCCGCCAAGGCTTTTGAGGCTCTCCCGGCCAACCATCGCTTTCGTCGAGAGGATGCAGTGAACATGCGCTGGATTCTTACATGGAAAGTCAAAGATGATGGCACCAAGAAGGCAAAAGCGAGAGCAGTCTTGCAAGGGTTCCAGGACCCCAAATATGAAGAGCGTGCAACCCACTCGCCAACGACCACTCGCCAAACCAGACAGATGCAACTACAAATAGCAGCTTCCATGGGCTTTAGCACGAAAAAGGGTGACGTGACTGGAGCTTTTTTACAGTCCAGGCCATATCCAGATGACCTTCTGTGCATCCCATGTGCAGAAATATGCACAGCTATGGGATTGGCTCCAGGTTCCCTCACAAAAGTTCGAAAGGCCTGTTATGGTTTGGTCGATGCACCACTGGAATGGTATCGCAGCATTAGCACATTCTTCAGCAAGTTGGGCCTACGCCGATGTTGGAGTGACCCATGCTGTTGGACCTTAGTTCAAGGTGGCAAACTGCGAGGGATCATTTCTGGCCATGTAGATGATTTCTTGTTTTCTGGAAGCCCTACGGATGAAGTCTGGTTGGCCATTGAAAAGGCCATCAAAGAGGAGTTCCGCTGGAGTGATTGGGAAGAGGGCCGTTTTGTTCAGTGTGGAGTTTTGATAGAGCAAGAACAAGATGGTTCATACTCACTGTCACAAAAGCACTATGTGGAATCCATTCCCGCCATCAACATCCGAGCTTCAAGAAAAAGAGAAAGAAATGCTGCGACAGATGACCTGGAAAAGACACAACTCCGAGGTCTATTGGGTGGCATCAGCTGGTTTAGCCAACAGGTGGCACCCCACTTCGCAGCAGATGTGGGCTTGCTTTTGTCCGAGGTCAACCACAGCACGGTGGACACTTTGTTCCGAGCCAATCGACTTCTGGATCAGGTGAGAAACATGAAGGAACAGAAATTGAAAATACACAAGATTGATTTGAACAATGTAGTACTCGTTGCTTGGGTGGATGCGGCTAATCAGAATAGGATTAGCGGTGGCAGCACCCAAGGTGTCGTCATCGGAGCAGCCCCCAAGAGCCTGATGTCAGGTCAATGTGTTCCCGTTACCTTGCTTTCCTGGCAATCTTCCAAGATCGCTAGAGTATGTTCCAGTCCAGGAGCAAGTGAAGCTATGGCCGCCGTTCATGGCGAAGATCTACTTTATTTTTGCAGATTTCAGCTTGGAGAAATGTTGGGATTTCTTTTGAAAATTCAGGACCCCAACCCGCTGGTGAATAGGATCCCAGGCTGTCTAGTGACTGACAGCCGGAACGTCTTTGACAAAATCAGAACCGAAGTCTTGAGCCCAAAAGGAGCAGAACGTCGGGTGGATATCACACTTATGCGCATTAAAGATGCACAAAACACAAATGAACTTAAAGTAAGGTGGGTGCATAGTGAAGCACAACTTGCAAATGGCTTGACTAAGGGCAAGGAGCTAAGGCAACTTTCGTTGTTCTACGATATGGATCAGTGCTGGAGAATCGTGGAAGACCCTACAATGTCTTCAGCGAGAAGACGGAAAGCCCAGGGCCAGACCCCTTTGGAGAATACATCCACGTCCAGCAGCAGCACACAACACACACAGAGCGACAACAAGTAGAGGTTTGCGTTTCCGGTTTTGGTTGGTGGTTTTCGTGTGTTTCTCAATACGGTTGTATGAGATCAGGTGGCATGCAAGAAGTACACCACTTCTTCAGGTACACTCATCGAACATAGATTCGTGAGCTTTTGGGATCGAGGGAAAGGTCGCTCGTGTTTGTCAGTCGCTCGTGCCACTGCCGTCGAAGAGCCATCGCCTCTCACCACTTTGTGCTTGAGAACTCCGGCTACCGTGCATATATATATATATAAACAGTATGAGTTAAGTTCTGACTTCGGAAAACGTGCCCGTGCCAGAACAACCATACTCTCCCTCTACCATCCCCGCCACGAGTCTCATGGAGTTGGGTTGCCGTGCCTTGCGGGGTAGAATCACATCACATCCACAGCCCCTGGATGGGACTAAAGACCCTTCTGGATCTAGAAGGTACACCCTGGAAGACTAGCATGGACCCTGAAAATCACTGGTTGGTAGAGGAAAACACTCTTCCAGGGGGCCATTGTCAGGGCCTGAGTGAGTTTTCGGGAGTGTAGGTGACACGAAGTGCGGCTGCAAACTGGGGCTCTGACTTCTTCAGGATCTTCTTTTGCCGGTCAAAAGGATGAAAGTGCATCACGTCCAACAACAAAACCCAGCCAAATGGTCTGTGGCAACCTTTCCAAGTTAAGAAATCAGCTACAACAGCTCTGTGAGCGAAACCAGCAAACTCCATTCGGATCATGTGCCCGGCTTGCTCATCTCCCTCCAAGCAAAGGCATGGAATGGAATGTGAGTTCAACTCCAGCGCATAAGTCCCAGAGCCGCAACCCACATCCAAAATAAAATGTTCCTTGGAATCTGTATAATTGCCAATGCGTCCACGTCCACGGCTCTTGTCGTGCGCAAGATGCATTTCTTGCCGGAAGAAACTCACCAAGGCCCCTGCAAGAAGAAAGTCATAACCTGCACGAACCCTTCGTGCTACAAATCGGGGGTTCATGCCATGAGACAAAACATTCTGCCAAATGCCCCTTGAATCCTGGATGGGGACGAGGTTGTCTCGGCAACATCGATCAACTGTCAGTTTGCAAAGCGAAGTGCGGAAACGAGAAAATGCACTGCTGCGCTCGATCGGCAGCTGCCGCATGAACAAGTATAGATCAAGGGTCTGCTCGTGTGTGAAAGGAGGCCCAAAGCGTGCGAAGAAGTTCTTCAAGCTGGAGCCCGTGTTTAAGCGAAGAGTGCGCAACACCACCCAGAAGGTCTCCTCAGTTTGATTCACGGCCAGTTGCGTGAGACGGTCGCTACGATGGGTGCAGTGTGGGTCAGTGTGTATGTTAATAGGGAAATCCCATGAATTCCCTCACAACAGCTCAGCCGTGGATCTTGGTTTATGTTCCTTCAAGGGGATCGAACTGAGGGGGTCTCCCTGTTCCAATATACATGCTCATATAGGGCAGAAGGCCTGACCCATCCCATTTTCTATGTCAAAGCTTCCGCCAGTCAAGGCTTCACAGAATTCCCGAGCCGGAGATTTCCGGAAAGAAGAAGGAACCAGTGAACCGAACGAACTCCCCCTCTTCGTTTTGCATGGGGTGTCCCACTGTTCCCCAAAAATGGTAGGTTGAGGAACCTGATCGGTATTTCAAAAGTGTTTCAAAGAACTTCCCTATTCAGCACCCAAGTTGGCATACGGCATAGTGTCTGGTGCCTTATTGGTACAGGGAGTGAGAGAACGACCCATAAGACAGCAAGTCGAGCTTATTCTACTTATGTATACTTATGTACTGGATCCATGTACACTCCTGAGAACAGATCGATACGTGCAGTTCACCAAGGACTGGTCGAAACGGATGAAACGAAATCCGAGTGAAAACGAAAATCTCTTTGTCCAAGTCACTACCTCCACCATTCATGATTTCTTGGAGCCGAATCTGATTTCAGGACCCACGGACCACCATGTAACCACCATGGTTCGTGATTCGACTGGAGTCTTTCTGAAAATACGCACTCGAGCAATCCAATCGAATCTCTTCACCAAGCTTCATTGCGCACCATGGTGTCGTACCACTTGCTATACTCCCAGATCAACTCCGCAGGGCCCAGAGCTGCCTCCGTGGAGCCGCCGATGAACCACTCGTTTTCGGTCTCCCTGGGGATGAGAAGATACGATCCCAGCATGGAGCGCTCTGGGGACAGGCACCAGGTAAAGTCGGGGCGGATGAGCAAAATCCACGTATATGGCCGTCCCAGACGGTTAGATGTTCGAGTGGCTTCGCCACAGATCTTCAAATGCCTCATTTCGATGGCCAGGTTCTGCTTGGCGGAATAGCCGATGGGCGGTCCCAGTGCACTGGCAAACTTCGCCTCTTGAGGGGTCAAGCTGTTAGGTGTACAAATCACTTGACGCAACTGCCATGCCCGGACCGCGCGACCTCGCGTCTCCTTCTCCCATTCACCATAGATGCCCACGGCCGTTTCGCACTCCTCTGCGGGGACGACGGCAAACACATCACCCGACAAGAACAAGCGAGACAGAACCATCTCTTCCACGTGTGACACCTCGCGCGCGGTGATCCCACGCAACTGCCCACGGAAGCAAACGGCGGCTTCAGGTGAGGTGGTCGTGTGGTTCGTGACGCGTGTGTGTCTCGAAGCGCTGGCCCATGCAACATGCAGGGCAGGTGGGTCTCCAAGTTGATTCTCCTGATTCGTCGCCAGTTTGGGAAGAGGCAGAAGCTCACACCAAGCCGAAGCAAAAAGGGTTGATCGAAGCATGCTCGACACCAAGAAGAAAAAACGACTGAGCAACGACTCAAGGGACCGCTCACACAATGAGATGACGCATGTCGAGACTGGGGTCTTTCGTTCTGGTGGCTGAAGACTTGAGCCAAGGAACACACCACAGGAGCCTGGTTGCGCCATGATTGAGAGCCCAACTAATGAGTACATTGCTTATACGCTTTCTCTCGTGGCTTCGAGTGCCCTGGGATGTTTGTTGCTCTTGATGGTGCAAAGAAGAAGCTGCCAGGAGTTCCATCGAGTTGGGTGCCAAACGAACGGAGGGGCCGACCTTGGCCATTCACATCCACTGGATAGGACTAATCAACCACTCATACATGGAATTGCTGCCGGCTTCGGCGAATGATGCGGCTGGATTTGGTTGAACATTTCCATGGAGAACCATGTCAGACTGGATCTACATGTCCCTGTCGGCCCCGCGCCTGGCTCGATTCAGACCCTATGGGTTGGAGCTGGAGATGTTACTCCAAGCCCCAGGATTCCACGCCCTAGGATTCCTGGACCAGTGATTGAAGGGATCGAATCCCAGACAACCATTGTCTTACTATAGACATCTATAGACTATAACACCAGGTGTCCAGGTGTTTACCTTTGTTTAAAGGACTTCTCGGCAACGGAGACGAACCCGTAGGGCTGTAGGGTGCGTTTCTTTTGATCGTGGACACCCGACACATGGATTCCAGGTTGCGTTGCACAAAAAAACATGTTCAGATCTGACTTGGGACCGAAAAGGGATGGTGACTCATGGCCAGAAGGTGGGGAGAGGGAGACCTCTCCTCATGAGGTTCCAACATATGATGGCCCACTTCCATGTGCACTCGGGTGTGTATTTCATAGGGGACACCCTGGCCCTGGCCCAATGGGTTTTGGTCTATTTCCCTTCTTCCAGGGGATCTTTAGGAGGTCTCCCTATTTTAATACACACCCACTCTGACCGTCCAGGACCCTCCGAATCGGATCTCCTTTGACTCCACTGGACCCTTCTCTGGTTTCGTTCGTAGTCACCTTTCGACCATCCGAAAAGGAGATCTTGATCGCAAACTTGTGGAGTCTGGAGTCCCTTTGCTCTGTTCATAGCGAACATTGTTCCTATAGTAGTATGGCCAGGAGCCCCGAACGTAGCGATGCCAGGAGCCCCGAACGTAGCGTTCTTGTTCGAGGTAAAAAAAAAAAAAAACATGGACCCTATGGGTGACTATTGCATAGAAGTGGATGGAATGGTGGAAACTGCGGACCATCTCCGGAGGAAGCCCGGAGAATCATCAAAAAAGCATCGTACCGAGACCCAACCTGTCCAAAGGTTCAATGGCAAACTCTCTTGGGAGCCATCCATGAAAGCCATGTTCGTTGGAGACTGAGGACCTTCCGGCCCTAGAAGCCCACGCAACGACGATCTTTGGCAGCCGAAAGATCAAGGTGTGAGGACATTCCCTTCTTCAGACTCGGGTCACCAGATCATCGTTATAGAGCATTCTTCAAAATGGTCTTCCTGGCAACTCCAAAAAACGTTTTGAGAAAAGACGTCCACCTTCTCTTCTTTCCCAAAACCCACTCGTGTTCTCGCCTGGATGCATCGCATCAGGGTTGACCTTCCAGCGCGATGGTCTCAGTGGTCTTGTCGTCCCAGAGGCGGCCATTGAGCTTAGCAAATTTCACCTGAGCTCACTCGGAGACAACCATGCGCGCTGGAAGATGTGCCATCACCGTCGCCACCATTGGGGGGGTGATTGACTGATTGAAGTTCGGGGTCAATGTAGGTATATTAAACATTATTAAACTATCTTCCAGTCTCGTAGATGGTTGGGGGAAAGAAGGTTGCCTCAAAAAGCCTCTTTTAGGTTGTTGAAGCTGCTTGATAGGCTGAAGATCTGTCTCGACCAAGTACGAGAGATGATCCACTCAGTTGTCACCGCATGCAATGAGCGGCGAATCGCCAGATCTCATCAGGAATTGATTGGCAGAAGCATGCCAAAGGCAGGTTTCATGCTTTTTTCCAGCAGTTTCAAGAAGCTATTAGAAACAAGTGCATCATGTCGGAATGCCTTGCTTCGTCCCATCGCTGTCTTCATGGAATCTTCAGCACCAGCACCCCAAACTCGCCCCCGACCCGACCCGACCTCGGCTGCGGGATGGAACTTGCATGTTTTCCGCCCAAAGGACACTCTGTTTTGGGGGGCGAAACGTTCAGAAACTGGGTGAAGCCTCGTCCCAACCCTTGATCTTTCACGAGAAGCAGCTCCAGCCATCCGCGTTTTTCACTACCACTACTGGACCTGTGGAGACTACATATAGTCTACTGCATGTGCTGGGTCATCAAGTGGCCATGTCAACCAGCATTTCCAGCGGGCTGGAGAATCTGCTCTTCATCTTGTCGCTGTCAAAAAGCCTCAGTCACCCGCTGAGCATTTCTGCGACGCGTCGAACTTTCACGCCCACCGTGTGACAAGGCAGAGCAAAATCCCACAGCTGCTAGAAAGGAAAAGGATGGAAAAGGAGTGTAGGTCCTGGAGAGCCTCTTGGTACTTTGTTGTTGGTGGTTTTGTTGTGTTGAACACGTGCGACACGAAGCACCAATGGAGAACCCTATGACGAAGAGTCTTCCATGTATGCTCCGACATGCTCTTCTTTGAAAACAAGGACCTGAAGGCATCAATAAACCTATAGTATAGTATATTGTTCAACTCACTAGTCACTAAAGTGGAAAACACCCAGTTCCGTCATCAACATGATCTTCTTGGGGTGCCAAAAAATCCACTTCCATGTGTACGTGAACAATAACTGGCTTCATCTTGACCCACCTCACATGCCGGTCCCACTTCTACTTCTACCTTGCCGAGGTTTTTCCGACTTCTTCGACAGACCTGGTGGGACAAACAGATCGGCGGGCGTCGCTGACACGGGTCCAGACCCTACGCCTGCAGATCTGTAGTGATCGGCTGAAAACTGTTCGGCTTTAATACAGTATGTCACATACTTGCTTTCATGATCCCCCCAGTGGATGTTGCACAAAACAGCCAGGTGGTTTTTGGGGCTCTCATGAAGAACTTCCACCGCTCGCTGCTCCACAACACAGCCAGGTGGTTTCATGTCTTTCACCAGCGCCAGGAAACCCAAGGACTCGCCGGCTCAACCCATCCAAGGACTATGTTCTACCCATCGAAGTCCAACCCAAGACGACAGTCCAAGACTTTTAAACAATGGTCTTTGGGTGGCCCAAGCCGAGGAATGTCCTGCAAACTTCCTTGGTGCAAATCGTCGAACTGGACTTTGTAGGGTATTCCGGAAGTTCTAAAAATTCGGATCACCCTTGACTCCATCTGACCCGAGTCTAAGAGAACCCGTGGCGGTGCATGTCAGGTCGGCGGTTTCTCCGCAGTTGCTTTCAGCTTCACCCCACGGCCCCACACAGCGCGAAGGAATGGGGCGTTCGAGATGAAGCCAAGGATGTCGTATGAAGCCAAGGAGGTTGGGGGCAAATGATGTACACCAGGAAAGGTTTACCCCGGCTTGGGCATGTATGAGATCTCCTTTGTAATATAGGATATATGTGAGATGGCCTTCGTTCGGGGCAAATGATGTACACCAGGAAAGGTTTACCCCGGCTTGGCATGTATGAGATCTCCTTTGTAATATAGTAGGATATATGTGAGATGGCCTTCGTTCAACGGGAGACGCCTTTGTTCAACCTCTACTTTCACCAAGCTGCGAAAAACAAACAACCTTAATGCTCGGAACCTGCGTCTGTTTCCCTTGTCGAGTCGGAGGTCGCTGATTCCCGTGTCTTTCAGCATCGTCAGGCCGTGACGTGTCGTCGCGGTTTTCACACGTGTCGACCGTCCGGACCGGTCTGTCCCGGTGACGGTCCGTCAGACGTATGACGTAAAGGACCACCTGCCAAGGTGCAATACCAAGAGGACACTGATCTCTTCAAGACCACGAGGCTGGTCTTGTCACCTCGTCCTCCGGACGAAGGGGGCACGTGCGAGGAACGCCAAAAGAACGTGGCGGGCGAAAACGCGCCACCAGTACACACACATGCCTTCGTTGAAAGAAGAGAACCGTCAACCGGCCCGCGATGATGTTGGAGTCATCACCTTTTCCCGGCATCCTGAAAGGGCCCTACAGGGCCCTGTACCCTGTTCATGGGTCTACAAACTTCATTCTGAAACGAGAAGCTCTCACTCACTTTTTCTCTCTACCCAAACGCTCATGGACCCTCTATACGGACAAATCAATCCCTATAGGTTTTGAGGGTCCGGTCGAGCTGTGAACGGAGCATCTGGGTAGTCATTACAGACTCGCCCCGATAGAATGATGTCCTTCTGCTAATCATAGAGGGGTTGAATTGGTATCATACACCTATACCAGCACCTCCATTAGGTCACCAATTGAAACCTGTTAGGGCCTAACAACCCTGTAAAGGAGACCTGTTGGAAGGTGTTGGTAGTTGTTCTTCACTTCGGGGTATCCCCTCTAGTCGTCAACCAAGGGCGTAGGTCAGGCCATTTATCACTCCCTGAAATTGAAACAAAGTATGACAGTGGCCCCCAAGAACTACCCCTGACCAAACCAAATCAATCCAAACCAATCCAATTCAGGTGATTTCACATGTTTTCACTTTCTCCATGGGTTCACCCTCCAGGCGATTCTGAGTTGGTTCGAAACGTTTTGGTTTGAAAGGGGCGCTCTTCGGAGGGAAAGCTCTGAAGGCTTCGAAGCCATTTTGGAAGAAGGAATGAGGACCATCTCAGGGATTTGAGAACCCGAAGCAGACTCCGGAAGGACTTTGGATGACTTTGGCCAGTTTGGAAGTTTCAAGAGACTCTTAGAAGCTCCAAAGTCTCACAAAATCAAATTCTGGCCGTCGACATGGCGAAGATGATGCTATAGAGAGATGACCCCAAATCTTGAATGTGCTGAAATGAAACCACCCCATGCTGGTGCTAACCAGACCGTACTCGTATAGTGAAACAACGATCTAAGGCCTGGACCCCCAAAACAACCAGAAATAACGGATTTCGCAAGCTTTTGCTAGCCTTCCCGAGCTTTCACAAGCTTTCGCACATGAAAAGTTTGCGCGCTCTTTTGCGATCTTTCGCGACTGCATGTGTTGCTTTCGCGAAGGCACAATACCTTAACCTCTCTTGAAATTGTATGAAATTGTTACTTAAAGTTTTGACCGCTGCTCATGTGGCAAGCTCTTCCTGCTTTGGATGTGGTTCAAACATCCAAAGTCACCCGTCCGACGTACGAGTCGCACGAGTCTTTGATGGCAGATGTTCCAAGCAGTCGGTACGCACCGACCCTTTTCATGCCATGGCAGCCTTCCAACGAGAAACCGAGCACACCGAAACTGGACGGCTTGACCTAATCACATATCCAAAAGTGCACCTGACCTATACCCTCACAGTTTCTGAAACAGTCACATATCCTCCCGACCTCCCGGGTCCGGTCCGCTTCATCCTTCCATTCCCCCCAAAGCTGATGCTACTCACCGACCCCACGGTCCAAAACCCCACGGGAACGTTTCGTTTTGGGGACGACCAGGTGCACTGCCGGGTTCGACCTCGACCAAACCCCCCGGCAGCACCGCAACGGTCGCGCGCTCCGTGACCCGTCTCCTTGAAGGCTTCGCCTTTTTCCGGTGCCTCGAAGCACGTCCGGCGCCGTCGGGAGACGGAAGAGCTGGGTGCGGCGGAAGCGGAAGAGGGTGGTGAAGTGCGCGAACTGTGGGGAACGTTGGCCGTGCGGATCCTAGACTGAGAGCTGAGAGTCTTTTTGCGAGGATTCCAGCAAGAGAGACGGACGACGGAGAAAAACGGCTATTGAGAGCAGGGGAGGAACCAAATGGAACCAACACTGGTTCTTATACTAGTAGATCATTCATGATCTACAGTATTCTTGGGTGGAACTTTGGTGCAAAGCGCGAAGTCCCACAAGTACTGGTCATGGTCTTATTGCCTGCCAAGGTTCTGGAGGCCCTAGGATTCCTCTCCGAACATTGATGTAGTGATGGTTGATACTGAACAACCATTGCTTTATACAATTTAGAATATATGTAAAATACATACATGTGTTTCACTACTTCACAAATTTAAAGGATAGACTATAAATCTATCCATTCGTTTTTTGCGAACTCACTGGTGGTCGCCTCGGCTCGCATGTTTTCGTCCGACGACCGGCGCCTTGGACCTCCTCCCGGTGGCGACGGCACTCCGCAGCCGGCGCCGTGCCCGGAGCATGTGTGGCATGTGCCTGGCAACGACGCTCTCAGGAGTGGGGTCCGTCTCAAAGGGGGTAGGGAAAGTTCCCAGAGCAGAGCCTGAAGAAGCAAAGGATATAATCTTAGGCCAAGAGGAGTGAAGGCCTGATTTCGACTCTTCTTTTGAACTCTTATGATGTCTTGAATCGGCCGCTCAGTTCTTCTTAGATTCCTTGTAAGATTCTTATGAGCTTCTTCTTGTGAAAGGTACATTGACATGAACCGGCCATGAGGGGGCCATGAGGTGAAAAAAGCAGACCCCCCCACGTTGTGGTTCTTGCCAACACGGAGGAACATGGAGGAACCACAGCCCACAGCTTGAAGCCAGCAAGTCTTTCCCGTTCACATGCATCCAGGGATCTGGATCTGAATGTGTTTACAAACTTCACTGGGAACGAAGTAGTGTCCCTCTGTACTGCAACCCAGCAGGTCTTGGACCTCACTGACCTCGTCACCAAGGAACCGCACCTCACAGCATGAGGCCAGAGCGCCTGGAGGATCGAACATGAGGATTGACCGGGCGGTTTCGACCATTTTCCGAATACCAACCCAGTGGTGTTGGGGGTTCCATGTTTGCAGGGGAGGATTCTGAAAAGGAGGTCCCTCAAATGGGGTGGGTGATTCATCCGTCTACATGAAGATTGTCCTGCTGCCAATCAAGAAAAATCCGACACCTGAGATCTGCTCTGGGGCACGCCCATGGCGGCGAAAACGGACGGTGACGGTGCTTTCGCACAGCGAACGGACCGTTCAGTTCGTCGCTGACCGCAGCGGCCAAAACGTCTGGGGTTAAAGATGTTCAAGCTCAGCGCTGCTGTTGGGGCCTTTGAGGGTCTTCCCACCAATGGTGTAACAAGAAGCTACGAACGGAACAAGGGCATCGCGACTCGAACGGAGCAGGGCGGCATCGCTGCGAACGGGGCGCTCCTGGCCTTACAACTAGGAACAAGAAGGGCACAAAAATGCTTCTCTCAACCATTCGTCACATCCTTCACGACATGGCCCACGTCGCGTAGGCGCCGCGAATGGATGAAACGTCTCCACGGTCCCCTCCACGTGTCGGTGGGGTGACACATCGCACGTACGTAGAATGGTGCGAAGCACGGCACCGTACGTAGAAGTAAACCTGAAAAAACCACTGGAGGTCTATTGAAGTTCTGAAGTACATCCAAAGATCCCAGCTATGGTCCACAAAAGAAAAAACACATCAGACCTTGCAGTCCCTCAGAAAGACCTTCCTTGTCACCCCAATTCCCGCCGTGACCCACCGAGAGTCACCGTGAGTGAACCGTCACCGTGGTGCCCTGCGCCTGCACCTCTGAGGGATTGAGGCACGGCCGGTCGCTGCGTCCGCAGAGGCCCCCGTTGTAGACCAGCTGCATGACGTCCTCGAGGCGGTCAGCTGCGCACGAAAGGCGCTCGAGTCTCGGAGCTTCGCGGAGCTTCGCACCGAAAACACGGACAGACACTGGTCTGGAGCGTCTGGACCATGCTAAAGATTCCAGAGAGTGGCCTCTACGCATCCAGGGAGTGTCCAGACAGGATGCTCCTGGTATGTGGTCTGGCAGAGTGAGAGGAGTGTTCCTTCATCACCTGACGACCGCCACTTCCACTGAACGCCTTTGAGGAAACCACCAGCCCACGAGGAACTGAGCTACACAAAGTGAGAAGTATGTTGATGCGCACATGTATGCTGTTCACCTAAATGCCCCTTTGGGGGTGCTGGTGTTATGAGCCATTCCCTCTGATTTATGGGGAAAGTGATGTGATGATGGGGAAAATATCCTCCGGCGCCACTTTAAGATCTGCATCAAAACTGGGGTACGAACCCACTCTGAAGACCAATCAACTACATCCTCGTGTGCAACCGCCACTATGAAGAGTTCTTGTTGAGCCAACCCCAAGCTAAGAGTAGGCCACCAAGAACCCACGACACACCAAGAAAAAACCTTGCTAGGCACATGTCATGTGTTCGCATCCCTCGTGACGGCACGAGAAACCGCCATCAAGCTCGAAAGGAAAGGCAGGGCACTCGCAGGTTGAAAGGAATGCTCACCAATTTGCCCTGCAACTCCGCCACGCTCACGCCCTGCCGATACGCCTGAGCCGGTCACGGGAGCTGGTCTACATCAGTCGCCCGACCGCAAATTCCTGCGAAGAACCGAGGACCCAGGTGGACATGTTACAGGACATTGACAGCGCAACAGAAGCGCAAAGACCAAGTAAGCTTTACAACCATGGCCGGCCATTTGGCCTCTCGTCTCCCTTTAGACTGGAACGTTTGGCCGCGGCTCCGAAAGCAGGTGTCTGCTACCTGCTGGGCATTCCCCACTGATTCTGGAACTGTGCGTCTAAGTCCCCAACGTACCCAAGTTTTTTATAGGATGTGTGGGTCAGAGATTACTTATTACTTCTGGTGCCAGTAGAAACTTTTGGGAATGGATCCGGTCAAACTCCTTCAGTTCAATTTGTTGACCAATCCTTCTCATCTTGATACTCCATGCAACTGCATTGATCGCATGGAATGCCTTTTCAACCACCCCAGTGACAGGTAAACGTGAACTCCCATGCAGTGTGTGGGGGGGGGGAAGTGTAGATTCAGTATAGATCGGCCATGAAAGGCTTGCACTCCCAAAAACTAACATGGACCGGGTCGGTGGTTTTCAAGGTCTTTGTGAGTTTTCAGTGGGATACCGGATACCAATTCTCCGAGAATTGGATCGGGTCTCTCAGACTCTGGAAGAGCAGCTATCGAAGAGCATTTGATTCAGCTGTCTGTAAGTTCTTCCACAATCTGGGAGATTTCCCAGAATGGGAAACTACGGAAAAAAGAATCTTGAGCGAAAACCCATCGTTTGGAGCAAAAACCAGGGTTTTCCTGTTGGTGTTCCCCTTCAACCCAGCTCAAAAACCCAGGGAGCTTTGACGGTGCGTAACATCGTAACCTCCCTCCCTCCACTCCAAGGAGCTAGGGTTCGCAGGCGCGACTCGTTATAGACCGTCTCAGTGAGCAACCTCGGTTCTCAGGAGCAAAGGAAGCAAAAAAATACAGAAAAGGTATTGAAAAGGTATCTTTGAAAAAGGATTCAAGACTCGCTTGTAGCAGGAATCCTAATGATGTTCGTATAGACTAGAACGAACTCTTCCAACATCCACCAACCTGAGCTCCTCATCTCTTGCCACCAACACACCAAGCAACAGTTCGAGCACTTCCTTGGTCGGCTGAAAAAGGCCGAACTCGAACCAGTACCTCGGCGCCGGTGCCAATGCTGCCTTCGGAATCGGTTTTCCAAGCGGTTGGGATGGTTCCTCTTTGTCTCGGCGGTGATGCATGACCAAGCCAGGGCTTGGGGCGGCAGGGGACTCCAACAGGACTTCTTCTACGAGCTCAAACTTAGTCTATGGCTGTATAGTCTCTATGACTGTTATCCTGTGTGTGTCGTCCGTTCTATGGTTGACCGTCCTGCGCAAAGGTGTTGCCCTTTCCAAGCAAAACCCTGATATGTTTGGTATGTTCCGTCGAGATGCCATTGGAAGAAGATCACCGAAGCATCAATCCCGCTGAAAGCGGATAACACGCCGATCCAGTTCTTGAAATGCCTCCAGGACATGTTTCCATCCACTCGGACTGCCACCTCACAGTCCCGCACAAACTCCTCCGGAGGACGTGGCGAACCGACGTGGGGCGGGCAATCGAAACCTCTGGGCACTCGGTACTTGGTGGATGTGGTGGCGAATGGAGCCCAACGGAGGTCAGGGGGATGGGTTCCAGGCTCCAAGTCGAGAAAATCACAGCTATGTGGAGAAAACCATCGGTTTGCCAGTCAGAGATAGTCACAGGGAGACCCAGCGTCGGTCTAAACGCTTCAAGTTGGACTGTGTCCTCTTCGACCCTCTGCGCCTTCAGCTTCTGAGAAGTGGCATCGAAACGCGGAGCAAAACCAGCACCTAGAAGCTGAGGACACTGGAAACCAGCGTCACTCCGTTTTCGCCGCCGAAAAAGAGCCACAACGCGCCTAGAGTGGGGGTCCAAGAGTATTCCAATGTCTGAGATATTTAAAGTGAGGCAACAACAACTGTAGGGAGGGGAAAACCCCATCCCCCCAGAAAGTGGAGCAGGCGATCCACGTACTTCCTGGGTCGCATTTTGCTTGGCTGGCCATCTCTTTCAGTGGCGGTCCTCCCGTGAAACCTCACCCCTCAACAGGCTGGCCAGAGCGCCCACCCGGCTCACATGGCTTCACCGCCCCCCGGCCCCGATCTCCTTGATCCTCCTCAGCTCCTCAAAGGCTCGTCATCTGGGACCAGCTCCTGGACGCGTCGCACACGACCAGTTCATCCGATTCGGCGGACCTTGGGAGGCTCGGTTCCGATGAATCCAAAGAAAGAACATACGAAGAGGCTTGAAATCACGGAGGGTTTGATGAATCAAGAGTCTGGTTATGGTGTGAGTTGTGGGTCATCACCGGACTTCTGGCTTTTTTCAGGAATGGAGCAGTTTGTGGACCTGGTCAAGCTACAAGGAGCCAAGCTACGGGGGGTTCGGTGTTGAGCCAGCTCCCCATGGACATGTTGGGGTGCTTGGTGTCTTCCTCATGCCCGATTCACTTGGCCGAAAGTGAAAAAAGAAAACACCCTCGGAATAGACAAAGAAACGTCTGTAATTAGTATGTGTGAATGTAGTAAGGTGCCTTCATGTGCTTTCAATTCCAGAACCGGACCTCCAGACCGGTACCACCGGTGCCTTTCTGGTCTTGATCAGCAAGGCAGGTGATTCACCTGCTCGGGCAGCAGCTCCTCGCAGCTCGCGCGACGGTCGCGACGGAGCGAGAAGGGGACTGGAAGATGTGCCCCATCGACCCCTGAAAGAACCACCCTGGAGTGTCATGGTGAATATGGTCAGTCCGATGGAGCCGACCAGTAGATTTGGGAGGATTTTGGGAGTGACGGGGTTGACCAGCTGTGAGGCCTCGCCACGGTTTTGCCAAGAAAAAACACGTTTGGTGCAAGAAGGCATTCATAAAAGCAGGTGTATCCTCTACCTCCCATACATATGTGAGATGGTTTGAAGCTACTACATGATCTACATGGCTGAAAAAAGACACTAATGGGGTACTCCAAGTGATACCTTTGGCTGGATGATTCTCTCCCT